>JAAEAF010000038.1:0-98487 GCA_011037195.1 Triatoma infestans
TTAAGGGCTAAAAATTAAAAGAAGGCAGAATTTACAGTTACCACAATAATTCCTACAAATATCTACTGTTAGACACCATAGACAGTGTTTTTTTTTTTTACTAATTAGGTCACACTCGAAGCAGGCTATCACGGAAAATATCTCTAATGTCCTAATGTGTTTCTGAGTTTCAATAGTTAAATAGTTTCATGTTGAAAGTTATAAACACATATAGTAAATTAAAACAAACACACAAACATCTGGTGTGAAACATTCACACCAATTTCCCTTACTGAAATTAATACAATTTAATGGAAAAATTTTCTTTTAAAACATAATTTGTACAAACGTTCATTTGGAATTGGCATAAAAATGGTGGTAGAGATAATCAATCATGTGTACCAAAGTATAATTTGTGTGACAATGACTCTCTGTCTCAACTAATAACGTTTATAGCAGCAATTTAAATTTTAATCTAACTGACGAATCCCCCACAATCCCCCAGTTTTTTTCCAAAAAATTGTTACAAAAATAAAGTGATAGGTACTTATTTTATGTATCTAGTTAATATACGAAGTTTAAAATAAAAATCGTTGCAGCTGTTTTCGTCCAAGTTTGAGATTTCCTGGATTATTCGTTTTTGAGCTTTTTTGTTCACACACACCATTCCACCACAGACCATTCCGAGAAACACTTTTTTTCATACTCAAAGGACCTCAAAAACATGTATTATTACCCCCGTATCAAAATATTTCCTGTTACCAGAATAAGTGAATGTAATGTAGTCGATTCTCTGAAAAAAAAAAAACAAAAAAAACAAGTGAGATTCAGGAATTTTAATTAGTGTTTAATTTTAACTACTTATTTTTGTTTCCATTTTGAAGCAGCACTAAACTTAAATGTTCTTCTTTCAAGTTCAAGTTTAAATTAAACACATTAAAATGAACAAATTTAAATATTATACTGTAAATATTTAAATGTTTTGTTAAATTAAGATGAAATGAAGGTGACTTAGTCAACCCATGGCCATTCCTTCTCGATGGTCTATTATGGCACCCAGTTTTTTTTTTGTTTTTTTTTGAGTAGAATCTCCAGTCTCATCTTATTTAATGGACTTCTGAGTCTGTAGTGTGACTTTTGCAGGAACTACAATAGTAAACCGTAACTTCTCTTAGAAAATTCTATTTTTTTTTGTTTTTTTTTTTTACGTTAAAATCTACTTCGTTGTGTTGGTTCCTCAAAAGCTGGATATTTTCCATGATAGCCTGCTTGTTTTTGTGGTCATCGACCAGTTTCGGGCGTTCGCCCATCATCAGGATGCATTTGTCAAACAGTGTGATAACATAGATTTGCACAGAGCAAATTTAGTTGATACACTCAATATCAACTAAATTTTCATGTATCAACTAAAGAATATCAACTAAATTTAGTGTATATAGCTGTCTTCTGCCATGCATTTATGGATTGCTTCCTGAGTAAAGGAAGTAGTTAAGTTTTACAATCTTTCTAGGCCACACTGCTGCGTTGTTGGGATAGTCTGCATTAAATCTAGGCGATCAGCTATTGATAAATTTTTTTTTTTGTCTGCAATTCCAACGGTCAGTTCTGAGAGATATTTGTGCTATACTTTGAGGATTGTTCTCATTAGGCATTGTGATTTCCCCGAGAAAACGTATCACGAATAAGTCTAACTTATTTCATATCCTGATTATAAAAACAAGAAAAACCTTGTTTTGGCCACCTAATCTCTTCAGAATTCTCAGGTAATCAATTGACCTGATTAAAAAAGCAGCTAGCATTTTCGGGAAGATCTCTTAGAAAATGCTTATTAGGAATTATACATTCTCCGTCAAAGATATCAGCAGCATATAAAATTATGAGATCCCAACAGGCTCTGCTTGAAAGACTGTGCATTGCTTACCAAAAGATCAGACCTTTATTTATCCCGTCGACTGTGGGAGCCGTTGCATGTGACGTAAAACCTCTGTTTCTCAAGCAACATGCATCCAGAACTCCCACTCCAGTATAAGATTTTTGAAAGAGAATGAAATTAGTATTTTAACTCGCTTCTAGGGAGCTACATTCTGAACTTCTAAGAAGCCTGTAAGTCGTACTATGAAACAATCGCAAAGTTTCTGCACATTCAAATGCAACCCCAGATACCGAGATGGCACGTATGAAAATTTTTTAACTGACACGAGAACGATTTACAAAAAAAAAAGTTGGTTACCTTCACGAATTGAAACATATACCACTTACACACAAAGTCCAACGCATCAGCAAGTCGTTAACTTTAAATTTGTGAATTTTTCGCACGCGTTGGAAAAAACGGTTTGCAACCACTGTTCTATACATTTCTCTGCTGCTACAAAATTTCCACTGAGCTCGATATTCCCTTCGTCTACAAGCTAGCGAAATTCCAATAGATCCCACATAGCATCGCCATCTCTGTATTTTCTCTCTCTCTCTTATTCTAGCGAAGCTGACTTTGCTGAGCACGTACTTCATTTTTGTTTTTTGCATACTGAGCATTTCAAGAGTTTCAAAAATCAGCTTTAATTTCGTTGATTCCTTCAGCCTAACACCCTTCTACTTCTTGTTCTTAGCGGCTTGAATACAATTCTATCAACTTAAAGGAATTGCCTTCACTACTTATCTTTACTTACTTCATCAGAAGTTTCCTAGGATCCTTTTTGGTTAAAAAGTTCAATAAAAGTTATTTTATCATCAAATAAATAATTAGAAAAACAAAATTTAGCAGTCTCATAGAAACATTAATTAATATGATAAAACCGGTAATTTGAACTAATTCAGATAATTTATGTACAAGTCTTTTGCATGCATTAGCACCTATTAGCTGCTAATTTAATGCAAATGATTTAAAAGAACTAGTTGACTTGTACTTTTAAGTTGGGTAGCTAGAATTTTAAATTCTTGTCGACCACTAATTACAGTTACTATATATATGTAAAGTGTTGTAAAAAGAGTGAGGGCGGGCGGATTAGGAGGTCGGGATGCTGAAGATAGTAACGTTTTTATAAATTACCCTACTAGTTGCGAAAAATTTCGTAATTCTTAATTATTCTTAAACAATGTTTTACAATTAAATTGGAAACAATCTACAGAATTCAATTTAGCCAAAAAAGGAAGGCATTTTGGAAAAAATTAAGTTAACCATTATATTTCTTCATTGTAACGTTTGTTATTGAAATTACTGTTTTTTTTGAAATAGAAATTTTGGTTACTAATAAGTAAATAACGAATTAGTAAACTGAAATTATCATTATCACAGTTCAGCTTTAACTCTTGACCAGAGAATAATTTCCATTAGTTTTTACTTGACCACTTATAGTTAGATTATTTAATTATTTCTTAATTATACAAGTGGGGCTTGCGCCCAAGTTTGACCCTTTGGTTTAAATACATATGATTGTACCAGTGTTATCAGACCCAAGATCACATATAGGTTGTTGGATCGGTGGACCAAGACTCTGCGGAAAGGATAGGTGGGAACCAAAGGCAAACATGCATGGGTTCCATGGGGCCATGAGAACCACCCTGGTGTCGGCGTTAGTAGTCCTTCTTAACTTACCACCATACATATTCTCGTCCAAGGCGATGCCAGAATGGGAATTCACACGCTCCTTCAAGGGCCGCCATTCATTAATTTTACGCATGATTTTTGCCAATCAGAGGTTGATCGAGGAAATTATGGCCGACCATTTACTTGGCATGCATCAGATAGGATGATTCTCAGGTTCAATTTTGACAGGAACTTCACATTGCATTACCGAACAGCGGAGAATGACACAGTGGCTGTCCTCTGCTCGGAAACTCTGTCTGGTATATGAACGGTTCCAAGACCCTGACTGGTTTCAGGGCGGGGGTCGATAGGGGGTAGACCTAAGGTAAAACCAGTTTGGGGAAATACACCATGGTCTTTCAGCCCGAAGCGTGGCGGTACAGCGCTAGGCTAAGGAGATTCTAACACAAGGACTAGGGGGGAGGAGAGTGGCCATATACTCTGATAGCCAAGAGCCTTGAAAGCACTTCCCTCACACCAAATCGTCTCGCTACTGGTGTAGGACTGCCTTACTGCCTTAACCGTGGTGGGGGTTGGAATAAGCTGACACTCGCTTGGGTGCCGGGACGTACAGGGTTTTTGGGCCACAAGAAGGCGAACGCCAAGCAAGGGAAGGCTCGAAGGAGGACATCTTTTGTAGGTCCCGAATCCTTCTGCGGTTTCTCCAGGAGCCTGACCTAAATTTCTCTCAAAGATTGGATAGAACAGCGCCTGCAATGGGTGGGAGAGTCCACCAGGACAGAGGCAGGCAAAACTGTTTATTAATAAACACTCGCCAAACACTTACCAGGGACCTATTGAACCATAGCCAGAAGGATATAAGGAAAATCGTGAGTCTATTAGAGTGGCATTGTAGGCATTCAGTCTTTTCAAGGCACATGCCCCGACTAGAACTTGCAGACAACGCGTTATGCCGATTCTGTAAGGGTATACATTCTTTGTGAATGTGCCAGCCTGATGAGGACAAGTTTTCTTCAGTAAGCAAGGACCGCCATCCATCACCTCTAGGAGATTGATCGAGGAAAATAAGGCCGACCATTTACTTGGCATGCCAACAGATACGATGATTCCCAGGTTCAATTTTGACAGCAACTTCAATAAGCAATCAGGAAACAACGAATTTCATGATGGAGCCGCTTTCAGCTTTGCTAGGCCTGCTTAGAAGGGTGAAGCTGGAAGCTGTAACCGCAGAGGTTCCACAATAGACCTCCTCGTATAGGTCGCGGTGAAATGATGCTCATGCCTCCTCTTTGTTAATCTAATGTAATTATAAAAATGAAATGGTTGCAAAACAAAAACAGCGCGCTCTTTTAACCCAAATACTCAGTTCTCTTATAGCTTTCACAAAGATAGTTGGGAAGCCTGAAATATCAATTTAATCCTTATTTTTAATATAATGAAAAAATAAAAATGAGTAAGACTGACAGGTCTAAAACTGTATTTTTGTCAAACGAAGACCATAATTACGCAGAAATTGCAAGAATATGTATATTCATTGTAATAGGAAGGAATAATGATTTATCCAGCTTGTAGTTCCAATTGTCAAACATGGAGAATGGCTGCTTCATGGTTAGAGTTTGCGTCGAAGTTCCATATGATAGAAATATACTTTTCAATGAAGAAAAAATAAATACTAGCAAATAAAAATACATATTGGGCGAGAATTTAACAGCATCTGTAGCAAAAAAACTTTCCGCTGAAGATAGGCAGCACATTCATTTTGCACAGGATAATGGTCCTTCCTTTATTTCAAACCAATGTTTCAAAATAAGAACATTAAATTTTTATTTTTGGTTTCGTTTAATATTGAAGATCCCCCAATAATGGATACCAGGATAAGGATATCTCCTTTCAGGAAATATTTTTGGTAAGAAATTTAATGATCTGAGTGTGAAGGTTCTATCCTTCGTCCAATCTTTTCGTCCAGTATCCACTAGCTTCCAAATCTTTTCTGGATAATAGTAACGCAATCCGACAGGACATCACTAGAGTCTCCTCCATCTCTCTAAAGAATCTCCAAGCGCTACCACTTTCTAGGGCAGTATTTCAGATTCCCTTTGAGCCTGCAATGCATTGTGAGAAAATCTTTAGTATTATGCAGTCGTAAGACTGATGCACACCTTAGAACTTTTCCGGTCGTAACTGGCTAGAAGAGTCAGTCTGTCCCAGTCCTGTATAATTCTCCAGAGCCATCTCCAGAGTTGTTCCAGCCATTATCTGTATCTAGTTTCTTTCTTTAATTTAGGTGCTTTTGAATTCTTTTACTATTTCATTCATAAATGTAAAATATCAGTAGTTTTAAGGTAGGAAATATTATCTCGAATCTTACTGAACACTGATATCCTGATAGTATTTTCAATGTCGTGCCCTTAAGAAAGGATTCAGCATTATTCTAATAGATTTCATTTAATTGTTCGTTGTAGTTTAGACTCAAATAGACTAGATTTTATACTGTGAGCAAGTGGCAGTTTCTTAATCACTTGGTTTTCCCTTTATATTGTGTAAAATCTAAAGCAAGTTGATCAGGAATCGAACTCTACATTCCTCAGCTTTGCGGACCATCATCGCATTATTTACGAGGCATGTCCAGTAAGTAAGTGTACTGAATTTTTGTGAGTTACACAAATTTTTATTTGATCAAAAAAATTACCTGGTTACATTAGTACATATGTAAGCTATTTTTCGACATAGTCACCATTCCTCTCAATGCAGGTGGTGAACCGGGGTATTAATTTTTTGATGCCTTCCTCGAAGTAGTTTCCCGCCAACCCCTTCGTCCACTTCTCCACCTCCCCCTTCACCTCCTCGTCGGTTGAAAACCTTTTTCCACCCATGTGCAGCTTCAGGGAGGTAAAGAGATAGTAATCTGAAGGTGCTAGGTCAGGGGAATGCGCGGGATGGTTCAGGACATCCCATTTAAACGAGGCAAGCAGTGTGTGGTCTGGCATTGTCGTGCAGCAGGCAGACTCCCTTTGTCAGCATGCCTCTCCTTTTGTTCTGAATCGCCCTCCGCAATTTTTTTAGGGTCTCACAGTATCTTGCAGAGTTGATGGTCTCCCCTTGAGGCATATATTCAATTAAAATTATGCCTTGACAGTCCCAAAACACGGATGCCATGATTTTCTTGGCTGAAATTGTGGTTTTGAACTTTTTGGCGGAGGGTGAAGAGGTGTGACGCCACTGTTGAGACTGCCTTTTGGTTTCAGGTGTGTAGTGTGCAACCCAAGTTTCATCTCCAGTAATGATGGAGCGGAGAAATTCATCTCCATGGAGTTTGTAGCATCTCAAAAACTCTTGCCCGGCCTCCACTCGATTCAAGTTGGCGGGAGATTGGATTGACATTTTTCACGAAACGTATTGTCGCGTCGACAGTTCTCAACGTACTGACCTCGAACCGGTCTCGTTGCGGAGGGGAGGAATCAGGCTACACGACAGTGTAGCCAACATGTCGAAAACAAAATCCCTCCGGCCGTGAGAGCTTCAGTACACTTACTTACTGGACATGCCTCGTATTTACTAAGAATTTCAAAAATTTGCTGAGTAGAATTATTTATGTTCCTGGTGATATCGATTTCCACATTTATTTTTCCGCCGTATTGGTGGTGGCTTCCGCAATCATTATCCTTTTGGCAGCCCAATAAAGCTTTGATGCTGATTTTCACATGTCGACTACATAGTTCAGGAAATATTTTAAGTGTTATTGATAAGCTGTTTGTTATTTATATTGTTTCTATTATTGCGTTACTGACTTCAACATATTTGCACTTGCCGTTGATCATATAATGTACGTAAGTAAGTAATCTTTTCCCGCGCTGTTTGCAAATTCTCATCCAGGGGAATCGCGCCATTGACAGTTCGAACGTCCTTCTTCTCCAGGTATGGCATAGAGTATTGCTTAATAGCTGTTATTGGAACAGCTTTATCCGAAATTGGGTAGTTCCAATAGATTTTACCCGTTTATCTGAAAATATTCAGGGGCCTGTTATCCAGAATAAGGAAAACCATATAATAATGGCTATCTGCACGAGTACAGAAAGCACAAAAAGAAAAAAAAAGTAAAACCATCTCTAACGTCGCACGACTTTTGTGCTAGACTGAACAGCCTAATGTAAAATGCTCCGTGACCGGTGCACAGCCGGCACATTTCCCGAGTATCTAGTCCCAGAATAAATTTGCAGCGTAGGTTTTAGTATTACCTGATCTTGACCTATGATAACTATATGAATGTATTTATTATTATTTATTAATACACGTATTCGAAGAAAAAAAACAAAAAAACAAAACAGATAAACTTGACTTAAGTTAACCTTGTTTTAATCTATTAATTCATACGGTCTACTACAAAGCAAATTTAATGAGTTTGTATTCAAACATCTGGGCATTTACTATCTCTTAAAACGTGAGCTTTACACTCTCATACAGAGCTCGTGAATAGAAGCTTCTTTATTTAGAGTATACTCGATATTTTGTTGTTATTGCATGGAGTATATACGCCAACTAGTTGGGCTTTGTGTCCATACTAGCATTTAATTTATGTCATAGGATATTTAAGGAATAGAGATACTATTGTAGCATTGGGGTTAGTTATTGCTATGGACTGCTAAGCCAAGGTTAACGCGTTACTGGATTTAATTCCTTGTATAGGTCTTCGATTTATGTAAAATCTGTATAAATATAAAATGAGTAAATACAGTAAATCCTGTAGAACCATGTAAATCATGCTTCTCTTTATATTATAATATTTTATCTTTTTACTTTTCAGAACGAAGTTGCAGCTGCATTAGCCGAAGCAGGTGAGTTCCACTAATTTTTCTCGAAAATATGTCTTACAAAAACCGAAGTGACATATTTTTACAATTCTTAAATTATAAGAAAATTGACTACGCTCGATATTTTTTCAATTAAAAGGCGTTAGGTGGGGAAACCATACAATGAAATGAAATGGCAATTTTTGACAAAATCCAAACATCACTGATTCCTCAGAGCACCTTTCAGTTTTCTCAAAAAAAAAGATAAAAAAGAAAAAAGGTTTGAGCTATATTTGAAAGACATTAAATGCTTACTACTGAATATACGAAAATAAATGAAATACCCTGGAGCCATGAATAAAGTTTAACTGGTTTCACATTAAAAAAAACGTTTTTGTCAGAAGAAAGCAGCTTAGCATTTTTATACATACGTGTTCAGGATGCCTGCATTTTTCAAATGAGTGTGGCAGTTGAACAAGAATTATAACACCCTCTTCAAAACGCTTTACTCACCATAAATATACTTTTAAAAACTTATGTTCCACCGTAAAAATACATTTTGTAATGCATTATTTAAAACTATGGGGAAAAAATGTACAAACTTGTAGCAGATGTAAACCTAGATAAAAGGAAAGAAGATTTCTTGGAAAAGGAAACGTACGTGTGACGTTAGTTTTTCCTAAGGGAAGTGAAACAGTTAGCCAGGTAATGAAGGAAAGATGGGCTGTAAATGTTACATATAAAGAAATAAATAGTACCTGAAAAATAAATTAAATAAATAGACATAATTAAAAATGAATTATTGTGAATCTATATTTTCTTTTTTCATCTAAATAAGTTTGTTTATTACAAACTGAGAAATGGGATGCTTTACATTTCTTTAAATATAACTGTACTTTTAACTTTTGATCTCTGCAGTCCTTATCGTACCACATTTTTTTATTGCTATAATTTTTAATTGGACTGTTATTTTCTTAATCATGCCTAATGATGATGAGATCTGGGAAACAGCTTCTACGAAATTTGGATAAAGATATTCCAAAGGATCAGTTTCGAAATTGACAGAAATCTTACTTTAGTACATTAGCTCTATACTAAACTCAGCTGCCAAGTGATTAATTAAATTTTATTATTGGATATTTATTTGAATTAAGCTCAGTAGTTGGAACGGGCATTCTGTCAGTAGGGGCATAAACAGAACGGGCATGCTATCAGTAAGGGCATAAACAGAACGGGCATTCTAGCAGTAGGGGCATAAGCAGAACGGGGCATACTATCAGTAGGGGCATAAACAGAAAGTTCCACTGGGAAGTAATCCGATAAAGTAATCAAATTGGCGATATTCAAGTCTTCAATAATGTCTGATAAATGCCACACCAGATAAGGTCTATAGTGCTACAACCACTATTAGTTACATACGTAAAACTGCCAGCTATATCATTCCTAGTACGACCATTTAGAAGTAAAAAACCTAATTCTTCCATTAGCTATACTAGTTCTTTGCCCTGTTTATTACATTGTAAGTCAAGATTATTTTTGCTATAGAAGATATCTGAATCTTATACCAAAATGGGAAGGCATTGGTTGAGATCGGCCAACCTGCTATTAAAATCTTCCTCTTTGATGAATGGTAGCTGATTAAATTGATTTTTTAACCTATTTATACAAGTAGAAAATAATTCCAGATTCTCATCATTCATCGCTGGCTTAAATACACTACACAGAGTCACTTTTACAATAATCCAGCATGTGTTATATCTAGTAAATAAGAATAAAAAAAAAGATAATTTATTAACAGAATCAGACCGCCACTCGCTCTACCGTGGGTGTGAGTTTTAATTGCAGGTGAAAAAAAATATTTAAATTTTGAGCAATTCATCACTGGCTTCAAACAGTAATCATCACCAAAAAGGTTTCAGTAAGCCCGATAATATTATTATATCAAACACAAACTCAATATCATCTTATTATTAAACCCGGAAATATTCCAAAATAAAAATTTCAAACTTGAGTTATTCAAACATTTTATACGATACACATTTTAGAGGGTTTGGACAGTAATTTTCCGTTTCACAAATACATTGAAATTCATTAGTGTTGGTACTAGAAGATATCTGCTATAAAAGAGGATCTTCCTCGGTCTTCCTATTCTTTGAACCTTCTCTATTCAGCCATTTCAAAATTTGTTCGTTGATAGTTTTCACTTTGATTTTTCTACCAGCTCGGGGAGTCCTAATTTTCACCTTACTAGCGCGGTCTCCTTTAGTTCCGAGGTCTCTTTCTTTATCTGATTTTAGTTTTGAAGCGGTAGTTCCAGATGGCAAGAGCTCATCTTGATCTAATGAAATCAATTCATCCAGTGTATAAAGTATGTTATTAATTATCAGTTTATCATCCCTCAGACTGCTTTAAATTGCATACATCGTGCCTTGAACAAGTATGGAAGTAATTGCCTTCTTACCTGCCTCACATCAATCGGATAATCATTGGATAAAGAGCCTTTTGTTTCCTTTAGACTTTTTGCCATCTAATAATTTCCATCTTTTTCCGAAATGATAAGAATCTGTTGAGAATAGGGGAATTTCATCCTAATCTTCTAATTTGGTCTATTTCATTCAAATGTGACAAATTGTAAATAATTAAATTCTTTCCTTCGTAATTCTTTTGAAAATTTGCGATAATTTTTTTATTTGAATCATTTTCTTTTTAAAAAATTTTAACTGTAAACTCCATATTTCCAGCCTTATCCTATACTGTTGTAATGTGCAGTTGAAAACTACTGATTTTTTTAATCAAAATTTTTAATTTGGTTATCCATACTGGCTTCTAATTGATTGAATCTTTTCATAATTTCTTTGAACTCTTCGTCCATTTTATTAAATTGGAGTTGCAATTTCTAGAAAATATGGTATTGATTTTAATATTTTCCATTTTATGAACCTAATTCATTAGGATGTTTTTTCTATAAGACTAGTTCTAAATGATTTGTTATTTATTTTACAGTAATTATTTGTAAGCATAAATTTGCCTTTTCTGTTATTGTTAATAATTTGATTGCTACACTTAATGTTAATGTCCTCTCCATCAGGGTTATTATTTTGATGTAATTACTGTTTTCAACTAAGGGTAAATTTGTTTTGTGGTATTCACTTGTTTGTGTACCTTTATTACCGATTACATTGATGAGACCATCACCTTCTACTTTTACATTTCTTTAATGTCTACTTTTAGTGTTTAAGCAATTTGACAATTGTAAACATTATTTTTGTCTGTTTTAGTTAGTAGAGTTTGTTTTTTGCTGATCATGAAAAATTGATTTACTCATAATGTTGGGAAGAATGAGATTTGGAATAATTAATATTCCTTGGCTTCTAATATATCTAGAATGGTATATCTAGATTTGGTATATCTAGAATGAAAATAATTTTATTTTGTGTTAGTCTGCCTTGGAGGATAATAAGTTTGCTCAGTTCCCAAATGGTTTTGAGTTTATGAGTCGATTCCGTATTGATTTTGTTAGTTAGTATGAGTAAGACATTAGGATGGATAATTGATGTATGTAGTACTTGTACGTTGCAGAATGTTAGGGAAGTTTCCATTTCTTCCAGAAGTGTTGTGATTGCAGGAGAATTTCGAATTAATGTGTGTACTAGTATAGTGGTTTGATAGTATGAATCTTTATTTATTTCATTATATACTGTTGAAATTTTAATCATTCACACTTAATTATTAATTCATTGGTTTTAATATTACTTATTTGCTTGTTAAATTCTTCTCTAATCTCTTGGAAGTAAAGTAGGTTATTTTTATTTTGTGAGTTTAGTATTTCTTGGTTTACTTCAATTTGGTTGAATAATTCATTGTATTTTTGTTCGTCATAGTAATCTATATTTCCCGTGATTTGTTTTGTTATTGAGCCTAGTCCATTTATAGTCCTAATTTTGTCGTGTGGGAAAGTTTATATTTGTTTTCTACTCCAGTAATTTGACAGGATTAAGAATAGCTTTAGTTCATTTAAGCTGTAATTAATAAAGTTGGATTTTTATTTTTGTATTGTAGTATCTTATTTATAAATTTTTGAACTTTTGTTATTATATTTAGTTGATTTTATTAAACTTCAGTTATAATAAATTAATGTAATTATAGTTTTGATATACTTGTTATTTTATAAAGTAATATTTAAATTATGTTTATTTTGTTTTAATATTTTTCTTTTTTAATTATATTTATTTTAGTGCCTCTTATATTATCGATCTAGTCGACGAACGGGAGTGTGTATTTATTGGCCCTGCCATCCGTTTGGTTTCCATATTATTTCCTTTGACAGCGTTAAGTTATTTGATCCGGTCGTTTCAATTATATTTTGGTTAATAGATTTAATAGTATTTATATTCATTAAAATTTAGTTAATAATTTTATGCAAAATATTTAATTTAATTTTTTTGCTATGTTCTATTCTCGCGCCAGTTATAAATTTATTTACTTTTGCGCTATTTAATTCTTGCGCCAGTTATAAGTTTTTCTTTTATGAATTATTATTATTACGTTTTAGTGCTATATTTTTCTTGCATCAGTTATATACATATTTAGGTACGTTGATTATAAGATGTAATAAATTAATTCTTTATTTTTCACACTTAATGCGCTGTTATAATTTTTGCGATGGTTATAACGTTTTTATTTATTATTATTATTATTATTAGGCTAGCTATATATTATTATTCATTTAAAGATTAATTTCAAGGCAGGGTGGAACCCTAGGGTTTCTTGAATCTCTCCACATATCTCCTCTTATATTATCGATCTAGTCGACGAACGGGAGTGTGTATTTATTGGCCCTGCCATCCGTTTGGTTTCCATATTATTTCCTTTGACAGCGTTAAGTTATTTGATCCGGTCGTTTCAATTATATTTTGACGTTAAGGGCCTCCCGGATCGAAGGGCGTCCTGTTAATGGTTTGCGGGTCAGCGTATGATTGAGAGGTAGATTATAGTGTTGGTTAGTGTTTCGGGCTTATATAAATTCTTTAGTTTACTTTATTTTTGCTTGATTTTTACGTGGGCTTTTGTTGCTAGTTTTTTTTAGTTGTGATTGGTTTTTCCGGGCGCGTTTTGTTTATTTTGTTCATTGTGTATTCTTTGTTTTCATGTTGGTTTCGTGTACAGTAATTTTAGTTTGTCTATGGGTTTCGAAATAGTTGTTTATTAAGTGTGTTTCCAGGTCTATGTTAAATTGTGAATTTTTATCTAATGTGCCATATAATATTTCATATGGTTTTAGTTTATTGACTGTGTATATTGTAATGTTGTAGGCAATGACAGCGAATTTTAATTTGTTTTCTATGGGTCCTTTTTTGTACTCGTTTTGATTGTTCAAAACGAGGGGGTCGATATGTTCAATGAAGGTAGAATGAAACCTTTCGATCGTCCATTGGATTCCGGGTGCTGTGTTGAAGTGATGTGTAAGTTAATTTTATGTGCGTGCGTGCGTTCTGAAGAGAGACCAGAGTAGTTAATTTTATGTAGTTTTAGTAATTCTTTTACTATGTGTTATCAAATTCAAGTCCATTGTCTGTGATTATTTGATTAGGGATGTTTTGATGACTGAAGTATAATTAAGTAATTGATTATTAAGTTATTAAGCTATTTCTAGTCTAGTCCTTGTGGATTTCAGTTCGTAAGCTTGCGCGGATTTACTGAACGGTCATATTATGGTTAGGAATTTTTTGTTGTCTAGGGTGATTGTGTCTATATGCAATATTTGTAGAGGTCTAGAACGGTGTTGGTGTTATGTTGTATTATAGATTAGATAAGATTGTATGGATTCTTTCAAATTTGGCCAATAATAGAAGCGTTTGATTCTTGTA
This sequence comes from Triatoma infestans, assembly GCA_011037195.1. Classification (NCBI taxonomy): domain Eukaryota; kingdom Metazoa; phylum Arthropoda; class Insecta; order Hemiptera; family Reduviidae; genus Triatoma; species Triatoma infestans. The sequence continues at coordinate 14,178 of JAAEAF010000038.1, forward strand.
TAAGTTTCGTTTGCGTCTCGGTGGTTCGTCTTATTGATGTGGTATCTTTCTATATCATTTATTTCATCTGTTTCCCTAATGCCTATGAGATTTTTCGTGTAACGGGTGAAGCCGATTTCCTAAGTATTAAAATATTTTATCATGGTGTTGCAAAATGTTTTGCATGTATCTTTCTCGAAATTCGTTTAGAGAATATAATCAAATATTGTTTAACAAAGTTCAGTCACCACAAAAGGCACGACAAATGACAATAATTCAAATTATAATTACTGTAATACCTTCCAGAATGGACTATTGGTTTAAGGTTAACATAAAATTGTGCCTTTGGCAGCAAAATTCTAACCAGAGATTAGAAACAAAAGTCCTATGGAGTAATGTTACATTGCTATAATGTTGCAGAAAAAACAAAATCACCCAGATTACATCAAATTAAAATATTCGGTGAAAACGAATTTTCGAAGATCTGTCACTAATTAGAGCGGCAAAATTATTAACCGTTTTATGATTGAATTATGACTCTTAGTTCTATTATTTCAGGTTTCCCTGTGTTTGCTTGGAGGGGTGAAACAGAAGAAGATTTTTGGTGGTGCATTGACAAATGTATAAACGTTGAAAATTGGCAACCAAATATGATTTTAGACGATGGAGGAGATGCAACTCATCTTATGTTGAAGAAATATCCAACTCTTTTTAAAGCAATCAAAGGTATTAACTTCTGCTTTCCTATTTATTATTTTTGGAAAAGTTAATATTATTTTATTTTGTCTTGTTTTCTTCGTTGTTGGATCGTGTTTAATTTCACTGTTTAGGATATTAATGTTGTTGACAGGTCTCTACAGAGGCCACCATCAGGAGCTATATTAGAAAATATACATTGCTATACAAACAGATTATTTCACAGATTTGTGTTTGATTAGCAATGTATAGCTGGTACTACAGCTTCTTAAGCTCCAATGAGAGCGAAAGCTTAGATGTTTAAATATATATATATATATATATATATAAAACAAGGTAAATGTAGCAGTGAACGCACTACCAACGTTCTTAACTATAACTATATTTTTCAATTATTTCAATATAATTCAATAACTCAGCTTATTTTGAGGTACAATAAACCGATAAAAACTTACCTTTGTACATATGTGTGCCGTTTTACTTCCCCAGTTTAAGCGTGCTAAGTTACCATTCTTGAAAAATCTGGTGTCTAACACTCACCCGACTTTTTCTTACCCCTATTAGTACAATTGTATATCAAATGAAAAACATTTGAGTTTCCTACCTCCACGCTCTTCTCTACCAAGATTCTTGACTCTTACCTTCCAAGATGTAACGACCCTGAAGAGGCTCATTGCAATATGGGCGAAACGTCAGTTTCTAGCAAACCACTGACTGGTCTCTTAAACCACTAACTCTTAAACGAACGAAAATATCAAAAAAGTAAACATGAAGTTTGTTGAAGTATTTTCGCTCTAGTTTATGAAGGTGTTAATGTTTTTTGATTTTATTGTCGCCTTACACCTGAAATCGGTTATTGAAAGATGCGATTTCCTTTTGACCCCACTTTTTACTACTGTATTGAAAACTTTTAACAAATGAAGAAAAATCCCATTAATTTCACTTCAATGTTTCAAACTGTTGTCGAGATATTCAGTCATACATTTCCCTCGAAATTTTCGTCGTTTTTTCCCTACTTCTCTGTTTCATAGACTAAAATTAAAAGCGAATTTTCTTATTAATTTCTAATAAATAAGAGAGTTCAAAATGTTGATAAAACTTAAAACCTATTTTAAAACCATAAGCGACTTAAAAATCAGGTAAAACATAATTAAAACAAAACAATATTCAGTTTATTTACCAAAATCGATAAAAAAATATTTACTGAACATCTTATTCACTCCTTTCCTCGCCACTAAGGCAAGACAACCATCTTGTAGGAACCACATTCTTGTTCTGACATTCAATGGCACGTCCTCTGCAAACTGTGGTAATTATTGGCGAATAAAATGAGCGTATTCTTCTTGCCCATTTAAAGTACCAGGCAGAAAGTAAGGGCAATAATTTTGGCTCCAACCCTTCCGCACCAAACATTAACAGACAGATGTTTAGTTACCGCTGGATCAGGAGACAGTGACCGGTAAGCTGGCCTTCCAGAGATTTAACCCCTCTTGATTTTTTTTTGGGGGTATTTCAAAGAAAAAATGTATGCCAAGGAACCAACAGCTCCAGAAGCACTTAACCCCCAAACCTGTTTAGCAATTCCGGCAGATATACGATTAGCTACTTCATCTATCGGGCAGCGACTGCGCTTGTGCCGTTTTTGTAAATAAAGTGGAATATTGTTTTGTTTTAATGATGTTTTACCTGATTTTTAAGTCTCTTATAGTTCTAAAATAGGTTTTGAGTTGTATCAGCATTTGAATCTCTTATCTATTAGAAATTTTTTTTTAAGGTACTCATTCTTAAATCACTAAATTTTATACAATGAAACAAGAAGTGATAAATATAATCATATTCCTTTAGCGGACCTAAGAAGCATTGCTTGTTGGGTCATCTATTAGAAATTAATAAGGAAATCCGCTTTTAATTTAGTCTATGAATCAGAGAAGTAGGGAAAAAACGACGAAAATTTAATCTTTATGATTGAATATCTCGGGAACAGTTTGAAATATTTTGTGAAATTAACGCATTTTTCTTCATTTTTTTAAATACTTTTCAATACAGTAGTAAAAAGTGGAGTCAAAAGGAAATTGCCACTTTCTACCACTGATTTAACGCGTAAGGCGGCAAAATCATAAAACAACACCATCTAAACTAGAGCGAAAAAGTGGCCCGTTTAAATGGGGCACCCTATATGTATATGTAGACCATTTTTTCCGTTCTGTGGGAGCCTCAAATCTTGTGCATTTCCGGTGAAAAGTCAATTTCGAAAATTTGTCACAATCACAGTACCTAATTTACCAGGGGAACTTTTTTTACCAGGAGAAAAAGAAAGGAAAAAAATGATAAGAATAATATTTAGTTTCTGAGGTGCAATTCTTCTGATGAATGTTGCATTTTTTTGACTACCTGGGTTGAATGAACTAGAAACTGCTTAAAAAAATGTTTGCATTTGCGTGAGAAGCTGAGTTTGCAAGTAGGATTTTAGAAATAAAATAGTTGAAGAAACTAATTTATGTATTTGACTTTATAAGTAGCTGTTATTGTTTTTGTTATGATTGACGTGCCTTTTATATTATAATTATGTACACAGGCAGAAAATAAAATAAATAAATAAATTTAAAAAAATATTACAAATAATACTTGATAAATTTATATACTAAATATATATAAATATGTACACACAAATTTTAATGTAATCTTGCAGTATGTTTTGTGGCATGTATGTTTAAAAACTGACAAATTTTGACATGGGCGAACGATGCTTAAAGTAAATAAAAAAAATTGCCTTTGCATAAATTTGTAAAATTTAGAGGTAAGACGAACGACAATACAGATCTCCTTTTCAGGAACCTCTCTACAGAATCATCCATCGCACTAGAAACAACCTTCTTCAACAGGCCGGCTATTCCAATTTGATCGACCATGTAACAAAATGACAGTCATCAAATAAATCAAATGGATATAGGATAACCACACAGAATAAAGGCCACACTCGATAACTTGCTTTCGTCAAACATTTAAACTTCGGATTTTCCTTATAAACAACGAATCTACCAAAAACTTCTTAAAAATGTTCCATTATCTTTCAGAGAAATAAAAGTTGTTACCTTTCAATGGGCTGTTCGCATCAAGGATTTAAAAAAATATGGAATGAACCTAATTTAGACTTTCTGATTGGTCCTGAAGCTATAGATTTTAGAAAAAGGTACCTTCCATTTAATGTTACTGAATCTTCTATTTCGAAATATTATATAAGTCTTGTCCATTTATTTTTTTCTTTCTGTTTTTATTTTTAAATCTTTCTTAACACATTTCAAATTCTAAACTTTATTTTTTGTATGGAATTAATAAATGCTTTATACATATGATTTAAAAAAAAAAAAATTTCAGACGAATCATAGATGTCAATTTGCATTTATTTTTTTCAGTTTAAGATCAACCAACCATTGGTTAAGTTGTATTACCTATAATTTTTTGTTTAAATGAGATTGGCAGGTATGTTTTTTAACTAGTGTTTTGATTTTCGCTATAATAACAAAGAAGTGTACAGTAGAACTCATTTCTCATAACTCAGGCTCTTGCATCTGCGTTAGTTTTCAAACCAACTGACTAGATAGCGCTCTCATTCCGTGCTCAGGTACTCTGAAATGAAGACTTGAATTTAGAATCGAAGTGTGTTTTCCTGTACTCTCTCATCATGGCGTTCTCGTCCATGCAGTTCTCGTCAATGTTGCAGCCAAGTTTGAAATGTAATTGGGCTGCATTCTTATGGTCTGCTAGTTGGCTTTGAAAGTTTGCCAGAATCGCAAGATATAGAATGGATCTGATACCATAGAAAATTGAAGTAATTTACCTAATTTCCATTCAATAGGACAGGTGAGAACCATATTCAATTAACATTTATGTGATTTATCTTTGACCATTAAAACCTCTTAACGTACTCCCCAAATTTATTCGGGTACTTCTTCTTTCCCTAACTCCATTGTGCTGTTAGGCGTGGAGTAGCAGTCTCGACTCTGCTCTTGCAAATGTTTCGGTCCGCCGACTTTCTTTTCCTGTCTGTGTAGCTCCCCCCCCCCTGTGTGGACTTGGTACATTGATCGAGGCCTATCTCTAGGCCGCTTACCGATGGGTATGACTTCCAATAACTTTTCCTCTTTCCTGTCTTCATCCATGTGCCCTACATATCCAAACCAGTTTAGCTAGCGAACTTCTATGGTATATATCAGGGATGCCATTCCTAAGTCCTGTATAATCCGTGTATTCCGCATCCGATCCGTCTTCGTTTTCCCATGATTATTCTTTACTCGGATATAGAGCATGATTTTTTTCCGCGCACCGAGTTAATACGTATGCTTGAACTTTGCTTTCACATATAAATACAACCTAATATATCCGCTAGACAAAGAAGTTCAGTCAACTTTTTTTTTCCAAAAGAGACACTTTCTGAGTTTGTTTTTACAAGATTTGTTAATGTCCTTTTTGTATAAATAAAATGAAGAATACAAAAATTGGTGGGAAAACGACTGCTTTCTATAAAACGAGATTTTTTTATTGGTGTGTATTAAGGGGTTAAACATTTAGATAAAAAACTATGATGGAAGTGATACTGAGGATTTGTAAATGTCTCGTTCTATAACACGTATATATAAAAATATTAAGGATAACAAGAGTTATTCGAAGTATAGTGTCGCCCTGGTTTAAAATAATTGGCTAGGTTGCTTAAAACTTGGAGTTTCTTTTGAGACTCTGATGAAGGGCATGATTTCTGTTGTATATTTAGTGAGTTGGTGGATAGTGCTTCCAAAGTTTGGCCTCTCTGATTTAGAAATTTTCAAGTGTTGCAAGTGTGTCCCTGTGATAATATTCTTTCGATTGATTTAAAAGTCTGCTGATCTAACTTGCTGGAAATCAAATTGATGAAGGAATCCCACGAGTCATTTTGCTGCCCCAATGCCTTCAGTGCTTGCAAATGTTTCCATGAAGTGAGCGAAGCTCTTTGGTTGATTTTTCAGTGATCTTTGGCAGATAGAACATATCCTTGATATGATAAATATGTAGTTAGGTCCGCAATGCTGGATAATGCAGAAAAACTAGTTAAGAACTATTGAACGATACAATTCATTTGAAATATGTATATTGTTTTAAATTTCGATAACTGGATGATTCTTTTCCATTTGAAGAAAGAATCTTTTCTTAGTAGTAAGATTTTAATTTTTTCTTTGTAAATTTTCATTTTGATATTAAACAGTTATAATAAATATTAAAGGCTGATATAAGTACCTTACAGAATTTTTAATTATAGAAATAGTAAATACAATGGTTTTATATTTGTGAAACATAGATTTGAATTAGTTATTAAATTACAAAAGTTATTTTATAGAATATTGTTTATAGGATCTGTATATAAAACAAAAGAATCTTATGATTCTTTTTTTCTTAATATTATATTAAACTTATAAGTTTTAACAAATCACACTGTCATTTTTGGCAATTGAAATAAAAATGGGAATCATTGTTCATAAAATCTATATAAACTATTAATGACTTGTTATAGATTTATATATATATGTCAATATAGTCTCAACTATATTGGCAGTTGACTTTCCCCATTCTTTGGAAATTTGATAGAAGTATTAAATTTCATTTTAGTGTAATACATTCTAACGTTATTGTACTGGGTGCAATCTTATTTTTAAATGTTAACTCCACTTAAAAAAAAAGGAAAAAATGAAGTTGTAAATATTTACTGGGTGAAGTTTATCATAGATGAAAAAAAAAAAACGTAATAATTATAAATACAAAAACATATATTTACATTTAAAACAAAAACAATTCTCATCCATCGTCAGCGTGAGGTGTTTAATCAATTTGTGTAGAGAGATAACTTCAACTAAATCTTTATATAGCGTACCACATAAAACTAATTCTAAGTTAAAGATTTTCAAATATTAGGCATTTAATTTGAACAAAATACTAAATATAATAAACATCAAACATAAGAAATAAACTTTAAACAAACTAATTTTAAGTTGAATCTAAAACAAGATTATTTAATTGAATTAATTTAAACGAAATAATATAATTAAATAAATAAAAATGTCAAAAACAAGTATACAAAATATAACCTAAACCTTATTTACATTAATCAAAAACACTAATTTATTAAAGTTCATAAAAAATGACTGAGTTATTAAATGTCTTAAATACTGAAAAATGTCCTTATTCTTTTAAATGGTAAACTTAATTTGTTTCAATAGTTTGTGATAATTATATGATGTTTTAAATCACTCCTATTATTTGAATCGTGTGCAAAGAAAAGAGAAAAAATATGACAATAAGGAATAAACAGAATGACAAACATATGAAATTATGAATAGGAAAGAATATCAAGGAATTAGAGTTTGATTAGATGGAAAATTGGGAACAGACCAGCAAAATTGTACTTCCTTGTTTCTACGGCTGCTGGTAGCTGACGTAAGTGTGTCGTCCAAAGGTTTTCTTGGCTCTGCAATGTATCTTAGCTTTGTGGACCAAAAATTGATAATTTTGTGTCTGTTGTGACTTGTGTTTTTCGGAGGACCAGGTGAATTGTATAACCAACGAATAAAACTGATGTGTTTCTTGTTAACTGTTTATAAACACCACTCTAGACTACAATCAGCATTCGCGCCACCATACACATTAAAAGCATTGCTACAATTCCAATTTGAAAATCGGTTAAAGTGCAACTTCACACAAAAGGTTTTTGAGTTTTTTGTGATGTACCCCAAAACTACTTTCTTTAAACTTGGAATGCTAACTGCAGGATATAAGTGTATCACTTTTAGCTGAAACACTTTTCAGAAAAAATTGATTCTAGGTAGTTCTGAGGATCTGCGAAGTTAAATTGCGAATGTTTTTATTTGTTCAGTATTATTCGCTTTCTTTTTTGGACTACAGTGTAATCATTCTACTACCTGGATGGGTAGTCCTTGTCATCTCCACCGCCATTTTACAAATGAGTAAAATTTGGTATTTTATATGTGTTTCTTACGTAAATATTTGATTGTTAATCAATCAGCAATATTTATGTAAGAGAAAGTCGTGTGTGTTTTACATTTTTTTCAGCATTTCGCGATTTTTGAAAAATGGCTGTAACTATTTTCTTCAAACCTTTAAAGAACTAATTCGAAATATTGTATGGTTCAACCTATTAACACAGAGGACAATTAAATATGTTTAAAAATTTTTAATTTGAAGAAACTAGGTTAACCGGTAGTGTGACTTCACAGAGTGGGTTTTTCAGTTGCTCGAGATTTTGTTTAAAACGGCTCCATAGATTTCGTTTAAACTGGTGTAAGTACTACACATATAAAAATTTGTTACTTTTATTTGAAGCTTTTTTTCTGGAATATTTGATTTTAGTAGGGTTCTGGGGAACCTGAGATGTCTGGGCTTCCATCAATACAATCTAGAGATTCGTCCAGCAGGTGGGAGTAAGAGATCTGTATTGTATTATTATTAAATACGTAACACTGCTTCAATAACTAGTTTATTATTATTTTTAGATCATACAACAACACTTCTAAATAATGCACAATTAACACTAACTCCTCAAAAGTATATCACACATGACATCTGCCAATGTCATCCTACCATCCCACATCTCCCCCTTCAAAATAATGAGAAAAAAATAATACAATCACAGAACAAGCAACACAACTGCTCTAGTTAATGATTACATACAAACAAATGAAATTATAGAATGGCCACAGATAACTAGAATGTACGGCCTGCGTATAATTATAAGAGTTGTAGCTATGCTGGTCAAGATTATTCTTTCCAAATTTGGTCGACATGTCTAATCCAGGAAGTATTGTTACTAATCCTCTAGAACTCTGATCTGGTTCCAATTGCTGATAATGAAAACTTTGCATCCTTGAACTGCTGTAAATAATTTTCCAATTAATGGTAATGGATGCTGGTCAATTTCCAATACAGGATTGATTGTTAGTTATAGATAAATTCCCAATTGGCCGTTACTTTTCAAAACCGGAACTATAGGGGATCCCCAAAGGCTATAAAATCTATAGGTTCTAAAATATTTTCCCATACAAGTCTATCCACTTTCATCAAGAATTTTCATCGAAATAGGTAAGGGAAGTTAATAAAACGGGGTGTTTAACCTGGTTTAATTTTAATGTTATTGGCCATTTATTAAAAAGGCCTAATTTAATTATAAATCCTGTTGGGGATTTGGATTTTAAGAACTCTCTTCTTTTAGCAATTGGTAAGCTATAACAATTTCCAGCTATACTAATATAAGGTAGGCCATCGAACCCAGCAGTCAGTCAGCAAGGGAATTTTCCACTTACGCTGAGGGTCCTTCCATTACACAACACAACGCTGTGTATCATAAATACCTTTATTACAAGATTACAAATTGGTCCTTATCATTACCCCATCCTACTGTCCCCCGCATTAATACAATTATATTATTGTTACAATTACAACTTTTAGATTCTCTAAGTTACAACTTGTAGATTCTTTTTTACGAAGTATAAACCCTTTTTACAATGCATGTTGCCTAAATGTAACCGGACCTTCAGTCATGAGATCTCCGATCACAGCCTGCATTAGAATGAATGCTTCTGACTGGCCAGGTGGCCCAGTTGCCCCATTTCTGTCGACTCAGCAGGTAGAAAACTCAGTATTGCTACATTATTTCAACCTGGTGCTAGCTGGCACTCTTTCACAACCTGGCCTCGATTTCCTATTCCACCACACCACTACACTTTATTTAGCTTCTAGGAAGGTCATTAAATAATAATAATGCTTTATTATTAATAATATATAATACTAATATTAATATAATAATAATAATAATAATAAAAATAATAATAATACGTTAATAATAATAATAGCACTTTATTTATTTTTCCAAATGATACATAACGGTATATAAATAAGTTACTCTGTAGGCATGGATTTCAATCCGCCAGCCAGAGTCTCAGATAAATTTATGACATAATAATTAAATTAATTTTAATTAATTAATTATAATATTAAATTATTATGATAAACATTTTTTTCCTTTGTTTAATTATTTATTTTTTTAAAGAGAAAAGAAAATAAGCAACTTCATTAAAGTTATGTACTGTAAACAAAAAAAAAAAAATATAATAATATAATTAAAATAAAATAATAAGAATACGAAATAAAGATACAGTTAATTAATAAATTATTTACAAAGGTCATTAAATCTCTTGCTATTAGGGGAAGCCCATCAGATTTTGCAACATGCAATGTCACGTTTCTGTACAATTATGCGTTAAATTTGGTTTCTGTTTGGAAAAGACCTAAAAGGGGAATTTTATTTCCGCCACTATCTATAATAAAACTTGGTTATTCACTATTATATATATCCTTTAATAGTGAATAACCTGTAAGATTTTATTACAGATAGTGGCGCTTCAGTTATCTTACCAGAGTGTATAAAACATTTAAAAAGGTAGAATTGTGGCAAACTAATAAAATTCTCTACAGTTATATATATATATATACTCGTATATATATGGGGGTTAAACTCACCTCATAGGGGGCAGGTAAAAAAGATTAAATTAGGGCAATAAAAGTAAGGATGGCTATTGTTTGAAAGGTTTGCTAGTAGCTGTAGTAGCAGGTACCGGTTATGAAGGGTTGCCCCCTATCCGCATGGTTTAATGGACATTTTGTAATTTCTAAATCACAAGAAGGAAACTACAAGATTGGATTTTCCAATATTTTATTTCCTAACGGATCAAAATTATGAAAATTAATATGTTGTGAAATCACAGAAAAAAGTTCAAACACTCATTTGGATTTCAGACTCATCTTGCTGGTGGAAAGAACTCAATGAATACCTAAAACATTAAATTAGAATACATGTTATATAAGATATATCCACAATAAAATGAGATTGGTGGCCTAAAGGGCCTTGTTAAAATAAACTAAATACATGTTATATAAGATATATCCACAATAAAATGAGATTGGTGGCCTAAAGGGCCTTGTTAAAATAAACTAAATACATTTTATATAAGAAATATCCACAATACTAAATTTGGCGGCCTAAAAGACCTTGACAAAAAACTGTCAAAAAAATTCTGCAAAGAAAAAGAGCCGACTTGCGGATATTGCGCCAGTAAAGGACATATGTGCGAGAAGTGCCCAAAGAAAGTCGAAGCCCCGGCATGTGCTGCCTGTAAAGTGTTCCGAAAGCCTCACAGCCACTCTGTAAAGAGTTTGAAATTCCCAGCTTACCTGAATGCTCGACCGACCAAGGATGGAAGAACCATATTCGGATAGTGGCCTGAGAGTGTTGCAGCTGAATGCGCAACGCCCAACGGTAATGCCCGAAGGCACGGGCGCTCTCTATACGAAAGGAATAGATGTTGCGTTAATCCAGGAGCCCTACACGTTCCAAGGAAGCGTTAAGGGCCTGGGGTTGCAACATCGTATCGTCCACGCTTCCTGTGATAGATGGATATGGACTGCTGTTGCGGTATGCAATCCAGACATCACTCTATTGCGTCTTCCACATTTCAGTACCAGTCATTGTACCTGTGTGCTGTTTACTGCTGTAAATGGCGTTGAGCTGAGGCTGGTGAGCTTGTACTGTCAGTCGTCGTGCGACATAACGTCGTCTATAGCTCATTTAAGTCGGCTCTTGCAAGAAAATGGAGGGAAAAAGATAATTGTGGCCGCTGACATAAATGCATGGTCACCCATGTGGCATGATGACGCTTTGGATGACAGAGGCCGGCACTTCGAGGAGTGCATTGTCTCTAACGATCTGTGCGTCGTGAACATGACTGGACATTTAAAGACATATGTAGGAAATGGGAACTAAGCTGAGCACAACCTGATGTCACCTCGTGCACAGCTTCTGCTGTTGACAGGGTGCATGGTTGGAAGGTGACTGACTGGGTGACTGGTGATTACAGGGCTGTACTTTTCGAAGTTGTCTGGGACACCAAGCCATATCTCGCCTATGAGGGTCTAGAAAGGTACTCAGTCAAACATGCTGACTGGGAAATGTATAAGACTCTCCTTCAGCGCATTATTGACCCCATCCATGTCCAAGGGGATACACCGCTGGTGTCGATAGGCGGTGCGGAGCTGGAGAGGAATAGCAAGCGTAAGGGGGGAAATAAAAATACCCCTCGTGTGCGCCGTGTTCTGGTGGACACGGAGCTGGACAGCAGCAGAAAAGAAGTAGCCAGGAGCGAAGAAGGTCTACCGGGAAAAGAATGAGGAATCCCGTTCAAAGATATTTAGATGAGTATCGGGGTGCCCGAAGGCACATAAAAAGATTGTGTCGCTGAGGCCAAGACCTCAAGCTGCGGGAGTTCGTGCATCAGAAGGCAATAGAGATGCATGGGGTATGGTGTACCCTCTGGACGACACGCAATTGCAAAAAAGTCGACGCGAAGCAGCCAATGAGTCACCCGCTCGATGAGTCCATGACTGAGTTCGATATATATGATGTTAAATTTGTTATTGGTGAAATCAAGAATAAGAAGGCTCCAGGAATGGATATGATAAATGGAGAAATTGTCCGGAAAAATGAGGACGTTCTAAGCCAGTATCTGATTGTCCTTTTCGATGGATGCCTGAGACTGGATTATTTTCCCAGTCAAACAGGGCTTGTTAAAGTATTGTACAAAGGTAGAAACAAGTCCATCGATGATGCAAAGTCGTATCGATTGATACAACTCCTGCCCGTTTTTGGGAAACTGCTGGAGAAACTGATAATAATGAGATTGAAAAGCTTCTTCAGTTTCATGCCAGTCAGTATGGTTTTGTACAGGTAGATCGAAGACAGATGCGATATCGAAAATCCTGGAATTGGTGCGTGGTAGTGGGCATAATTATGTCCTCACAGTCTTCCTGGACATAGCTGGTGCCTTCGATAATGTCTGGTGGCCGACTGTGTTGGAGTCACTCAGAAGAAGAGACTGTCCACCGAATCTTCTGAAATTGATACAAAGCTACCTCACCCAAAGGGTGGCGGTACTAGTGACTCAAGCCGGCGAAATTTCAGAGCCAATAACTAAAGGTTGTCCGCAGAGCTCGATGGTGGGCCCGTTCCTATGGAACTTGGTTATGAATGTATTGGTAGAGCATATTGAGAATATGGATTATTGTGATTCGGTTGCATACGCTGACGATCTTGCAATAGTCGTCCATGGTGATTCTCGTCGGGTGTTAGAAGAGCGTGCTAGCGCTGTAGTGACCCGAATAAAGAATTGGTGTCAAGGGGAGAAGCTGCAGATTTTGTTCGAGAAGTCTAAAGTGATGCTAATGAAAGGCAAACTTCATCCTAGTCGTCCTCCCTGGATTGGGGTGGACAATCATAGAAATAGTCCATGTGACCCAGTTTGAGTACCTGGGCATGCTGCTGGATTGGAAGCTCTCTTTTAAGCCCATATTCAATGGGTTGCCTCCAGATGTCTCAACTTGTACCTGGGAATAAAAAGAGTAGCCTGTAGTGAGTGGAGCCTGAAGACTGAAGTGGCCTTAACCATTTACAGGGGCGTGATAGAGAATGTCGCAGCGTATGCAGTTGCCTGTTAGGCTGACAAGCCTGACACGCAGTCGTACAGCGGCTCTCTGTTGCGAATGTAAAGAGCCATTTTGTGCTCGGTAACAAGGGCCTATGCGACATCATCCACGGCCTCCTTACCGGTGGTCGCTAGTGGGTTGCCGCTTGATCTCCTTGTGGAGATAATAGCCCTTACCCATAAGTATAAAAAAGGGGTAATGATTGTCCCTGATGGTGAGGAAGTGCCCAATCAGACGCCTCCTGCTCTTGCAAAGAAAAAGATCCGACAGTACGAGATTGGGAAGTGGCAAAGACGCTGGGATGAAGCAGAGAAAGGAAGAACCACATATGGTTCTTCCTGAACTTGCATCACAGACTGTCGATTCGATGGTTGGAGCTATCCCAAACCGTAACGCAATATTTCACTGGCCACGGGGAGTCTATTCTAAGCTCCTTGAGCTGGGTTTGAAAGATTCCCGAATTGCGAATCCGGTGAACGGGGACACTGTGCATCCACGTTCCTTTCCTTGACCAGGCAAGAATCCATGGAATTCAAGCTGAAAAGGAGAGGAAGAGAACTGGCCGGGAGATTGTAAAGAGTTCATTAAACTCATTAGAAGTGCTAGCAATTAAAGACTTTGTCAAGTTTCTCGTGAAGTAGCGGTATGACTACTAACTACTTATAAATACTTGTGGGCATTCACAAAACCTAAAGAACTCTTCATTTGTCGAAAACCTACTCTTTCCCTATGTACTCTTATATTATTATCATTTGTCTTTGGGGAGGACCAAACCTTACGCTATCCAAAGCCCACACTGGGCCCATATAGCTACCCCAACAAAAACAACAACAAACCGGGTCTAGAACAAATATCCAGACCCGGATCTAATCCTTCTAAGATTCACCGGACAATAACCTTAAGGGGAAATAGCCTAAGCTCTTCCACAGACCCCCTGCTTCAACCAAAGGTCCTGAACCTAATCTCCTCATAACCCAGACAATTGTCATAAAATGAATGGGTGTTTCCCCTTCTGTCTTACAGACTCTACAAATGGATCCGGCATGAGCCCCATTACGTAGAGATGTCTCCTTAAACCACAATGTCCAATAAGGGATCCAACCAGATGTCTGAGAGAGCTCCGTGAAAGACACAGCAATGTCTCACTAATAGCCCTGTCCGGACCCCTGCTGAGCATTTTTGACTGCCGAAACCAACTGAGCTCATCCATAAGGATGAATCCTGTGAAGCTGTCCATGATTGGAAGCCTGACAGACATGTGCCAGAAGACACGCCAACAGCAGGCCAGGGACCAATGAAAGGGAGAGAGGCGCCTACTTTGGCAACCTATCCACCTCCTCATTCCCAAAATTCCCGGTGACCCGTACCCAGACTAGAAGCTCGTCCTTCAGAGAAGAAAGCTCTTCCAGTCTTTAGAACTTTAACGCAACCTGGAAGTGAAGACACGTGATCTCAGAGCTTCAGCGCAGCTGGATGTGCGCCGATACAAAACCTTTTCAGTAGTTGTTACGTACTCTCTCATCCGAGATACAACAAAGAATAGCATAAACCTCAGTCTGGAAGACTGGTCCTTTCACCAAGAGATACTGCCAAATGATCTCCGGTCTCAAAATAGACCGCAGCTCGGGAATACCATCCATTCTGGAACCGTCCGTGTAACCCCGGAGATAATTATCAGGTATCATACCAGACTACCCTATCTTGATCAATCTTCCCTAGAAGGTAACCTGACTCTGTAAGAATGCTCGAAAACAAAAGTCTTCAGCATTCTGTCAGAAGGAAAACCTGTAATAGGAATCTTCAAAAGCATCTCGCGATGAATGATAGAATGGCCATATCGCTTACTCTGCCAAAAACCTGCCTGTTTAATTCTATAACAGGCTTTCATTGCCACATTTTTCACCCCTACAAAGAGTAGCGGGATTCCCAATAAAGTCTCCATTGCAGCTGTTGGCGTGGTCCGTATCGCACCGGAGACAAGCGTTGAATATCTTCAAGCAGCAGTCTAGCGGATCTTATCTCAATGCGACACCACCACAGCCGCATATAACAACCTAGGTTTAATAACCATACCATAAATCCAAACATCATCTTGGGAGTAATTTCCCAATTTTTACCTACAATTGCCAAAAGGAAATAATTGGCTTTTGATGCTGTGTCTCAACATGTTCCGACCAATTTAATTTACTGTCAAGAACCACTCCAAGAAACTTCACCGATTTGCAAATCAGAACAGAAGTTCCTAATAACCTAGGAGGTTTTAATCCTACGATCTTCCTCCTATTAGTAAACAAAATCACCTGGGACTGACTGGGATTTATTGAAATACTCTTATTCTGAGTCAAGTCATATACCATGTTGAGGGCACTTTGCATTAAGTCCGAGATAGTAGCCAGACACCGCCCCAGCAATAAAATTACGCCGGCATATTAAAATTACATCGGCATATGCCTGTACATAGAATCCCGATGAATTCATCCTGGGTAACAGTTCATCCATGACAGCACACCATAGCTTTGGTGAGAGACAACCACCTTGAGGACACCCTCTCTCCGCTCCCACAACCCCAGTGCGCATACCTATAGAAGCCTGCTTAACTCTAGTCCTTAAATAAATACCTATCCAGTTAATTAAAACTGGTTGTATGCCTTTTCGACTTAGGGAATCTTCAAGAGCATCGAACGATACTCTGTCAAATGACCCTTCAACATCAAAGAAACACCCTAAAGCATATACCTTTGTCTCTAGAGCAAATTCTATCCTACCGACCAGACAATGCAAAGCAGTCTCGGTCGATTTTCATACAGTATAAGCATGTTGGTTTGGATGATTTTTTAAAGGACCATCAGTAATGTACCTATCCACCAACCTTTCCATAGTTTTTAGAAGGAATGACATAAGACTTATAGGTCTAACTGCCTTAGGGCCAGAGTAATCACTCCTTCCTGGTTTAGGAATAAAGTCCACCCTAACTTCCCTCCATTATGTTGGCACATAACCAAACATTAAACGACCTTTAAAAATCCTTCAACACCTTCGCTCAGCACAGACCCACCATTTTGTAACTGACAGGAATAAACTCCGTCAACTGAGGTGACTTAAATGGTGAGAAACTTTGCACTGCCCAAACCACTCTATCCACAGTATCTACCTCGTCCACGGTAGTCAGGCACTAGGTTCCAGCTTCCTCCCACCAACCGCAGACGAATCAGTGCTGTTTATGTTTATGTTATCCGGGAAATGGGTGTTAATCAAGAGTGTAATGTCGCCATTTCTCCTCCTCCTGTAAAGGAACCATCAGTATATCTTAAAGTGACCAAATGACAGTCCTTATCTTTACCAAGAATCCGTACCAGCCTAGATATCTCTTAAGTCGAATTTAGATCCTCATGAAAGGATCTCCAAGAGTTTCTCTTAGTTTTCCTTAAAGCGTATTTACGCTTTTTTAAGACTATTGTAGCTATCCCATCATTTCGAAGAATCGGTTAGGACAGCCAGAAAGGTAAGAGCCCTTAACTTGTCTTCTTAGCTTTTCTAACGAAGATGACTACCAGGGGTTCCTACTACCACTAACCAACTTGGGAGGACAGGTCTCTTCGAATGAAGACAATGTGGTCATGAAGAATACCAGCCTCTCTTTCCAATTCAGTAATATCACCAAGAGCACTTGTCTGGATAATCATTCTATCTCCTAGTAGTTTAGAATAAGAGTTCTAATCTGCCCTTCTGGGGTTCGTGTAGGTAGCCATGGTGATTGAATCAATCCCCAGACTAAACCTAATAATCCTGTGATCAGAAATAGAAGCCTCCTAACTTACCCTCCTACCTCTAATCAATTTACTAACATTCCTAGAAGCAAGAGTAATATCAATAACTTGTCTTCTAATCCTGGTTACAAAAGTGGGTTCAGAACCCCTATTTATAACATCCAGCTCGTACCCATCAAGAAGTTCATGACAGCGCGACCCCTAGTATTGATGTCGCTGTTGCCTCAGACAACATGATGTGCATTTGCATCACATCCTACAATTACAGGTGTGTTGCTGGACCCCGAAAACCCTAAATGTACTCTACCAAGTAAGTTTCGAACTTAGAATTAGAATTAGAATGCTACAGGGGGGGACTAAAACCCAGGCACCGCAGCCTCCCATTGAGGCTTATTGTGCCAACCCCTCAAACCTAGTAGCGGAAGCCTCCCCTCTTCATGAGGTCCAAAACCTTCCCGACCAGTCCCTCCTGAAGCATAATTTCCTCCGGTCTCAACGTGCCGAAGATCTCGTACCTCAGTCTGCCGATCGAACTTAGTAGTACACATGTGGCCAATTCGTCTCCTCATGTCTTTTTTTATTTTCGCGTTGGATTCTGTTCTTTGGGTATGAACCATTGTATCTCGCGGGCTCATAAAATTTAAGGAGTGGTTTACCTTAAAGTGGTGAAACTCTAAGAATCTAAACTTTGGTAGCCTCTCCAGCTATCTGTGATCACGGTAGTTCCCCGTTTAATGTTTTCGGCCTATACCCGTCGTAAAGTTGTGTATCTCTTTTATCCACTACAGATAAAAAACACTTTTTGGTTGACCTGTACCACCAACTACCCAACGGGTCTTTGTTACTCTACCGCTGTTAAACTTTCTGTGTCATCCACTTCTACTATTGCGTTTGTCGCCCCCCCCCCCAATCTTTGCTGTTCTCAATCAGCCAATTTAAAATTACATTCCTAAAAAATATTTAGAATTTTTGTTTCGGTATTTGGCATAATCCTGTTTCCCTAACTAGAGTGTTTCGAGGATACTTGAGAATCAAAACCGACTAACTATCTTTCCAATGGCACTTTTACTAAATTAAACACAGAGTTCGTTCTCAAAAAAACTTTTTTTCGGCAATTTCGGTTCCGAAAGCGATAAACTGAAAGCAGAAATGTAGCATGATTACAGAAAGATGACTTTGCCGTATTATGCATTAGGACAGACGTTTGGTCAGTTTGATAAAAAAAATAAAGATAAACATATTGCTTTTATTAATTTAAATATATTAGTTTATATAATTACGTACCGTTGGATTCGATGGTTTGATCAGATCCACAATTTACACATTCCATAAATTGACTTAATAGGTGGTATGTTACTAAAAATTGTGCGAGTCCTACTGCTGCCACATGTTTCCCACAACTAGATAAACTTTTCAGAAATTCCATAATTCTATTCATTTGAATCTGTATGTACTTAGTAAGTGCTGGAATACGAAGATCAAGAAATTTTGAAAATGTCCCTTAAATCCTGTCATGGGGGGGGGCAGGTAAAAAAGGAATTTACTGCTTGGTCAGACAATAGCCGGTGGCAATCCCAAGTGTTAGAGAGTGTATGCCTGGTCTACTTGTTACCTGCCCCCTATGAGATGAGTTTAACCTATATATATAGTAATCTGTAATCGAGACCAACTCTTGCTATAATAATAATAATAATAAATGTCTTTATTGAATAAGCAAAATATACAAATGAAAATAAAAATAAAAATTCACTAACTGACAGACCATTCTATGGTCCATAGGATCGTCTGAGGAGTTGCTTCCTAATTACAATATTTTTATATATAATTAAAAGTACTTATTTTTCATAATTAGAAAGTAAAATAATTAACATTAAATAAACAACAATAAGGATACTAAAATACATAACCAACTCTTGCTATGAATTGTGTACAATAATAATAATAATAATAATAATTTACTACAGTAGGCGCCAATGACCATAGATGTTGTCGCGCCTTAAATTAAAAAAAAAATTACTACAGTATCTGCTTGATGTTTCAGCCGTTCTTCTTTCTGTGCTTCCAAAACCTTTCCTCGGCCTGCGCTAACTTGTTGCTTACGTGAGCCAGATGACCTGAGATTTACGATATATCTGTATTGCATTTATTACAAAAATAACTTCTAAATTTGCAGTTTGCATTGTCATGACCATTATAGCCACAGACTGACTTTTCTTGATTACCCAGATTTTTTGTGTGTGAGAAGTTTAGGCGTGAGGGCTTTCGAGAGTAGTGTTATGAATCACCTGTGCTTCCTCACATGGTACATTTCTTGCATTACTTGTTAAATCGTAACGGTGTATAGCAGCTTCTTCAATTGAAGCCAAGTCCATAGTTTTTGTAATGTTATGGTTCTTACCTCTTCCTCTAAAAAACTGTCCATAATCAGCCCTTTCCCAATTCGCATAATGAAGCGATCTCGTAAAAACAATAGGTAACTTTCCAAAATCGTAATCGGCCGCCAATTAACTCCTCAGCACAACTCCTCAAAAATATATCATACACATGACATCTGTCCATTGCCATCAATATTCCACAGAAATTAAACTTTGTAATACCTTCAGTACAAATTCCGACTTTAATTAGAATTTGTCAGTGAGAACGCGAGATTGTTGTAAAAAAAAACGTGTGAATGTTTCAAACCAGAAATTTCTTAAAAATAAATTTAAGATTTTTTATTGATTTTTTTAAAATTATTTGTACGTCCAACTTATTATTTTTAAAAATTTATGACCATTTAATTTTATATTCTTGTAGGCATTGTCGAGGAAAGTGTTACCGGAGTTCATCGTCTTTACCAACTTTCTAAAACAGGGAAACTTACTGTACCAGCGATGAATGTAAATGATTCCGTAACTAAAATGAAATTTGACAACCTTTACAGCTGCAGGGAATCTATACTTGATAGGTAATATTTTTTTTACTTATATTTCCATTTCGTTTTTGTGTTAGAAATCTTTTGTACAAGATGTGGCAGCCGTTAATGGCTTTTTGTCTCGAAGTAATTTATTCAATTACACCGATTACAGCTACTCCCTAACTTCTTATGTCTACTTCCCTAATTTTGGCTTTTAACAGTACATACATAGTTTTTAACCCCTGAAAGTATAAGATCAGATCTAAAAGATTGGAATAACTGCAAAAATAGAAATATTAGCAGTTTGCATCGCAATTTGCAGTTTGCATTTTCGATCAGAATTCATCACTCGAAATGTCATTTACCTGATCTTTTATTTTCTTCAGCTTACTACGATTTTCTTGAAAATGGCTCCGATTTTCTTTAAACTTTGTATTCTAATTGTGCATATTTAGTTCCAACTTTTTTATGTGAAACACATTTTCGGGAACATTGATTTTAGTGTTCTGGGGGAACTGTGACGTCAGGCTTGAAACTATTATTTCAGTGTAATGAATCTGTATAGTCTAAAGGACACTAAATATTTAGTAAAAATTTCACATTTCATAATATTTTGGAATTACAACTGGAGTTCATGTGGGTCGCACAGATTTTTTTGTATTAAATGTTTAAATTCAAAATTTTTAGAAAAAAGATCAGTTCTTTAGTGTCAAAAATGAGTGATTAAAAAGATCATTTCGATAAGGAATGTTTAAAGCTGGTAACCTTGACCGCTGGAAACCCGCTAGGGTTTCAAGCAGCGATTTATATTTATGCGTTGATATTTATCTGTTTCTTTCTTTTTTCAGTTTGAAGCGTTCCACAGACGTCATGTTTGGTGGTAAACAAGTTGTACTGTGTGGATACGGAGAGGTTGGCAAAGGATGTTGCCAAGCATTGAAAGGCTTAGGTTGTATTGTTTATATTACTGAAATTGATCCCATTTGTGCATTACAAGCTTGGTAAGTTTTAAACTTCATGAATAAATTAACTATTTTATTTAAACTTTTTACATTCTTTAATTTTCAATAAATATTTTTTAGTATGGATGGTTTTCGAGTTGTTAAACTTAACGAAGTAATCCGCAATATTGATATAGTGATTACTGCTACTGGAAATAAGAATGTAGTTACTAGAGAACACATGGACAAAATGAAGAACGGTTGTGTCGTATGCAACATGGGCCATTCTAATACAGAAATTGATGTAGTAAGTTTTTTGGACGATTCTCACGGATCCCTTTTTGATCTATTGTTGGAGCAGCTCTAGACTTCTTCACTAGAATGAGTAAACATTTTTATTTTTAATTTTCGTGCTTTCAGAATTCTTTACGAACTCCGGACTTAACCTGGGAGAAAGTTAGATCCCAAGTAGATCACGTTATATGGCCGGATGGTAAAAGAATTGTTCTCTTAGCTGAAGGTCGCCTTGTCAACTTATCTTGTTCTAGCTTACCTTCGTTCGTAGTATCCATTACAGCAGCTACTCAGGTGCGTTACTTTTAATATTAAAATGTGTTAGTTTTTTTTCATCATTAATATTAAGCTCACTAACATTAAATTCAATACTAACCTTTAGCTGATTTTTTTTTTAAATTATGTTTACAAACATTTTTGAGCTTGCCATAAAAACTGATAATTAGTATGGAAGCGCCCTGTGACAATCAATAAGGCTTAACGGCAATTTAGAAATAAATCTAACAGACAGGAGGGGAGGGATTAGCTAAGTGGTTAGTTAGCGGTTGGACTCTCAAGCGGAAGTCCCGGGTTCGAGTCCAGTGCTACCCTTAGATTTTTTCTTCCTAGGAGCCTCTACAGCTCACTGTTCGGTGAGGGACAATGTCTCTAGCGAAGAGAACACTACCCGGAGGCCGCAGTGCACTGAGAAGCTTCGGGCGCTAATGACCATATGTTGAAGCGCCTTAAATTAAAACAAAAATAAAATAAAAATAACTGACAGGTCCTCAGATTATGCAGAAAAGTGTTTCATGTTTTTATCTGTGCAGTTAAATTCCAAGTTTGAAGAAAATTCCGAAAATCTCAAACGTATTCTGTAAAGTCGCACTTCCACTTAACCGATTTCGTTCAAATTTGGAATTCCAGCATTGCACCTAAAGTACCCAAAATTTATAGGTGGTACCACACATTTTACTAAGTAGTATAAAAGAGGAAAGCTCAACGTTACTGTGAACCCCATAATATCTAGAATAATGTTTCAAATAAAAATTCAGATGGTTTATGGAGTTTAAAGAAAATCGTTGGAACTATTTTTGAGGAAAGAAACAGTAAAGTCGTACATCTGGTTCATTGATTTTGACGGAAACCTGCGTGTCAAAAGCGATGTTGGTACCTAAACAGAATATCAAGTTTGTGATATTTCCTTTTTAGCTGTGATTTTTCGTTTTTGATATAGTTTGTTCACACACCAACTGCACATATACAGAAAGAGAGTGAGAGAGACATACACACATATGAAATAAACGTGTTACTCTAAAGTTAATCAACATTTCTGAAAATGAGACTTGGTGAAAAGCTAATAAGACTTCCAGTCTCTTTCTGGAAACAGAATAACATAACCACCCAGCGCCTCAAAACCCAAAAAACCATGTTGGCTGCTGTTACGGAGCTTGGAAGCAAGCACAACATCTCTGTGGGTGCGTGTGAACCATTTCCGCGAAACTCTGAGTCCATTACCACCTTTTTTATTGCCAATTGCTCCCTCTTCCTGTTTGAAGATGCCCTGAAAAGTACGACTAGCCCTGAGATACTTAAGCGCTGAAGTTATCCTTATCTGCTACCCTCAAGATGAATGGCTACATATATATGTACGGAGGTTCTGCGTCTGTTACGGATGCAGGCTTAAAGAGATTGGCTATGGTGTGCACAGCCTCGAAGTGGACCACTGCAGATCGCTGGGAGGCCATTTTAGCAATTTTGATGGCGAGATTGCGGCTGTAGATTAGGCTGCACAGGTAATCTAAAACACCCGCTCTTCTGGCAAAGTTGTGTCTCTAAGGCAGCAATTCAAGCACTATGTTCCCTTTCCAGTACTGATAGTGGGCGTGTTCTGCGGGCCCGCAAAAAAATCCACGACTATTGTTCTTGCAGTGGGTCCCCAGTCACTGTGGCACCACTGGAAACGAAAACGCCCAAAAGGCAGTCTTTTACCCCTCCTACAGAAGCAATCAGCTACAAAGATGCTTGTCGTGAAATAAAAGAGTCAACGAAGCTTTACATACATCGCGTAAGCAAAAGGCGAGCGGTAAACGATGGGAAAGACTGATTAGACAGCCCCCCTGCCCAGTTGCCTGCCAAGAAAAATTAGCCACAGCCAATTTCCGCCTTCTGACTGGGCACGACTATCTCCAGGTTCACAGGTTCACCTGAATAGGATAAGAGTTGTTGACTCCCCCATTCCCCTCTGCCTAGAGGAGCCGATGGATGCTGGACATCTAAACTCCTGCCAGTCTCTGGATATTGTCCGCGATAAAGTTTATAGGAATGACATGGAGAAGACCTCCGCAATATACTGGACTGCTAGACACCTGATGGCTGAAAAAGCCCTGCAAATGGCGTAAAAAAAAAAAAAAAATTCAAACTAGTTATTCTGCAAATATTGTTCAACATACAATATAATGCTAGTAAGAAAGCCATAAAACATTGATTATGAAGCAAAATAATTTTGTCTTTTTACAGATGAATTTATAACGGTCGAGGGCAGGCTATACTGCCCTTTGTGAACTTAAACATTATCAAAAACAGAAATATTGGGTTGATTTTTACTCAAGAACCATATAATATTAACAATAAAATAGCTTGTTATCCAGTAAATATTCCAGTTTATTCATTAGATGTAACAAATAAGAGAGCAGCAATAGTTTTTGTTTCTACTTTCTCTTACTCCTAGTAATCGTGTCAAATTTTCGATGTTGAGTTTCCACAGGAAATATCCGTTTCGAGGTCCCCTAAGCCAAAAATGTGGTTTTTGTAGCATATATATATATATATATATATATGTGTGTGTGTGTGTGTGTGTGTGTGTGTGTGTGTGTGTGTGTGGTGTGTGTGTGTGTGTGAGAACAGCACGGCTCAAAAACGCAGAAAGTTCAAAATTGATATTCCGTTTAGGTATCCCCATGGGATCCGACCGTCCGTTATCTGTCAAAATTCCTCAACCGCAAGTACCGCAAGTGATTGGTTTTTTCACTTTTTTGCGATTTTCTAGAAAATGACTCCAACGGTATATCAACTACACATACAAAGATCTATAATTTTTATTTGAAACATTTCTCCGGGAAAATGCATTTAAGGGCATTTCAGTGGGAAGGGGTGGGGTAAGGTTGTTCTCTAAAGTGCTATTTCAGATTATTACACAATTCTGTCATCTAAATAATATTATTTGGAATTAAATATTTTGTTGAAATTCCGAGTTTGAAGAAAATCAGATGACCGGGAGGGCGTTTTTACTGAAAAGTATAGTTCAATGTTCTGTTTTTTTCTAAAACGGCTCCAATGATTTTCTTTTAACTAAGAATGTAAACTACACATATAAAGAGCTGCAACTTTTATTTGAAACATTTCTCCAGGTAAACTCACTTAAGGGATCTTTTGGTGGAGGGGTGGGGTTATGTTTTCCTCTAAAGTGCCACCTTAGTTGATTATACAATTCTACCATTTAGACAAATTGAATAGAAATAAATAGATTGCCTAAATTCGGAGTTTCAAGAAATAAACCGGAAGTGTATTTTTACTAACAGTTTTTTCAGTTTTCGCGATTTTCTCCAAAAAAACACTATCAAATTTCATTAAATTTGGTATACTAACTATAAAGTTTGTCAGATACAGTTTTTAATACTTAAGTAAGATAAAGTTGTGCGTGTGTTTCACACCAGATTTTTTTTCTATGCCATGACCTCGGCTATTTAGTCGTTATGCATCACGCGGCCCAGTATAAAAGCTGCGCTGACGATTGATGTTCGTTTAGTTGGATATCCAGAGCACGTGAGAACAATCTCGGACTCTAACAACTTCACCCCCCAAAAATAGTATTTCTTAATAAAAAATCTAGATGTTCTTTTGATTTCACAAAAACCATGGAGGATGGTTCTTACTTGAGGTAACTTTGAATAATGATTTTAAGTTTCTGGTTCAATAAATAACATATGAACATATTCTCTTAGTTGTATAAACAAACGATTAATTTGTATTGAATATTGACATTATCTTATGTACAAGTGTATTATGTCCATAAAAATGTTTTGTTTTGCTTTATGAAAACAATGATTTTTAAATTGTCTTGATTGTGGAAAATAATTGCATGTAATATTTTTGTGAAGCATGCTGAAAAATATATAAAAACCACACACACAGACCATTCACTAAAAAACATTTTTCTTATACCTACAAACCCCTCAAAAGATGTATTTCCGTAAACTCAATGTCGAAAATTCGACACGATCGCAATATTTCTTCTCACTGGGAGTAAGAGAGAGTGAATAGAGTGGAGGTGTGGGGTACAATTGGTCTGTGTTCATAGGCAGGCAGAATATGATTACATTGTATTCCATAAAGCAGCGCTTTCCTCAAATACGAATAATCCTGAAATCTAACGTCACAGATCCAGATCCGCAGAATCACCCAAAAATCAATTTTTCAGTGATTTCATTTTCGTTACAAATAAAAGTGTTGTTTATTTCTGTAATGTTAGTGTTCCAAGTGTTCCAATCGATAGAGTCACTTTTGAGAAAAATTTCCAAAAATTTCTGTTAATCACTTTATATAGTTACACTTCTAGTTTACCAATTTTCTTCGAATTTGGATTTCTAGCAATGCTTTCAATGTAGCCTAATATTGCATAGGTGGTACTTAATATTGCATAAAACGATACACGATACTCGAGTGGCACTTTAGAAAATTGTTTAAAATAAATGAAAGGCAATAATCTGTGAATATAGTATAAGACGTTTGAGTAAAATCGATAGAACCATTTGGAGAAAATTGCAAAAACTTGTTAAATGTTATAAAATAAAGTATAGGATTAGAAATAATTTAAATATAATTTAGGAAAAAATAATAATAATCAGTGAGTGTGCCAACTGAACGGATTGTAAAAATAATTTACTCACGTGTTGAATATTGAATATTTTCTGCGACCATATTAAATTGATTCCTAATTTATACAAGGATTCCTAATAATTCGTATGAGTATAAAAGGTGTAAACACTGATAATGTAATTTAATTCAAAGTGAAATACACACTCTGTCTATAAGCTACATTCATTGGTCATGCAATACGTTCTTGTTTTCGTCTATTGCCGCTAGATATCTGCTAATTAGAGTTGAATAATATCACTTTATGCCATATGTGAGAATAAGTAATGACTGTTTTTAGTTTTTGCCACTTCACTCACTACTTTTGATTTAATAATTGTGATATTACACGGTTTCAGACCAAATAAAATATTCAAGTGTAGTGGTGCGGTGCAATAGCGAGGGCCAGTGTTGTGAAAGAGTGCTAGCACGATGGCTACATTGCTAAATAAAGAGCTTTGCACCTGCTGAGTCAACACTACTGGGGCAACGTGCCAGCTGGCCAGCCAGAAGCATTCAATCTAGTGCGGACTGTGATCGTGGACGGAGTGCTCTGGTTGGCAGGGTTGCGGAGTATTGGTAGGTTGCCCCAGTCCCTTTGGAGCGGATATGAGACCACCGGGTGCAAGGACAAGCAGAGATGGAGCTCGGGTTGATAGTTAGTTAGTTAAGGGTCAAAATTATTGTATTTGGATAGGGCTAATTAAGTAGATTATAATAGATCAGAAATAGATTGTGTGGGGTGTAGTGACGTGAATCCGGTGGAGTAGTTGTAAGTAGGTTAGCGATTAGGTTATGGGCTTTGTAATTATAATGTTATAATATTTTGTATCATATATTTGTAACTTCGGGTTGATTGTTAGTTAGTTAAGAGCCGAAATTATTGTATTTAGGTAGGGCTAATTAAGTAGATTACAAGTAGAACAGAAATGGATTGTGTGGGATGTAGAGAGGTGACTCCGGTGAGTTTTACTTAGTTATAATAAATGTCTTGTGGCTAAGCCATCATTAGAAATTTTAAACTTAGCAAACAAAAGCGAATTAATTTCGGTCTTGATTATAATGTATTTGCTTTCAGAAGGTACGCTAGAAAGTAATGCTTCAGAGTATGTGTAGGGAGCTCTGAGCTTTCTAAATTTAGAGAAATGGAATTGCTAGGGTCGTTACATGTTGCGGGAGGAAAAGCAAATGGCTAGAAAAAGAAAGATTGAATTACGAATTAAAATTAAAGGACATTTATCTGACGAGCGGGATAGATTCAAGCAAATCCAAAAACCTAAATGTAGTAAAAAACATAAGATTGGTCCCCCACCAGTTCAGGAGTCAGAAGTAAATAAACATTTCTTACAATTTGGAAAACCAGTTATTAATATCCAGTGAATAGTATCAGTTAATAGTATCCAGTGAAAGGAGGGTACTATTACGCTGGTAAGTTCTTCCCTGTACTTGCACCCAATAATCTCTGTTCGTTGTTCCAGCCTAAGTTATGGCACCATACCCCATACGTCTCTTACATAAACTCACTCTTCCTTTTTTAAAGGATGTGAAGTACGAGCTGTGTGTTGCTTGTAAAAATATTTCCTTTTTTTTTGTCTTATAAAGTTCTTATGCTTTCTTAGACCTATCCAAGATAGCTGTACTCTTCTCGATGGTGACCCTTCTCGATAGGCATTGTCGTTGTACTTGTAACAGCTGGTTCTGCTTGTCCATTTGATTGAGCATATCTTGCGCTGGAGGTCAAGCTAGTAAAGTTAAACATTTTCACAAATTACTGAAATTATTTTGATGTAAACTGTGTGCCAGTGTCTGTATGGAGAATGTATAGAACACCGTATCTCGCAAAAACGTTCCTTACGGCCAAAATTATTGTGGAGCTTGTCACATTGGATAGTGGTATTTCAATAAATTTAGAATACAAGGTAGGACTTGCTTTGGTCAAAGATATCCGCACCAACCACTTTCCAAAGCTCTCCACGTGACTCGGAACGATGCAGGAATTCGGTAACTTTCTATTCTCTAGGCATTTCATATCCACAGTTAGTCCTGCACACCAAAATGTCAATATTTGAATGACATTGGTCACATTTAATTCCAATTCATCTGGGATATGAGGATGTTCGAACTCTGAAACTTGTGGGTCCTAAAATCAGATAGATGAATACAAAGAATTATTCATCACTAAATACTAAATACATCACTAAATAAATAAATAAAAAAATCTAGATATCAAGCAGTGCTACCTTTAAATAAGTGAATAAGTATGAACATATCTCAAAAATAAGTGATCAAATAAAAAGAAAGGAAAAAACTTAAATAAGTTCATAAAATACTATTTTTTAAGTACATAAAATACTATAGGTATTTTTGGGCAATTGTGATTTTCATTTATATTCAACTGTTATGAATGAAAAGAACATGATGAAGAAAAGAAACCTGCGCTCTTTCCAAAAATGATATCGATTCTTAAATTAAGAGGGAATTTATTCTTTATACATGCTCCATGTAATATTACATATAGTGTATATTATAGTGTTTGTGTAATATTTATAGTGTATGTCTCAATCATTAAGTTTAATTACTTTGAGAAATAATAATAATAATAATATAGGAAAGGGCTGGACTGGACTGCCAACGTGGAAGTCCCGGGTTCTAGTCCAGTAGTGCTACGTTTAGATTTTCTCTTCCTAGAGCTCTACAGCTCACTGTCCGCTGATGGGGAGTGTTATCTGTAACGAGAGAACACTTCTGGAGGCTGGCGTACACTTAGAAGGCTCGGGCTCCATGACTAGATGTCGAAGCGGCTTAAATTAAAAAAACCCTAATAATAATAATAATAGTACTTTATTTAGAAGAAAATATACAACAGAACAAAAAAAAAACATAGCCTACTTTTTTAAAATATATATATATATACACAAATATAAAAGAATAATAACACTTTACGGCTTGGAGTAATCCGTCAGCCGGGGTCGAAGCCAAAGTCGAGGATGGAAGAATTGAAAATAAAACTATTAAGTTGATTTAATAATAATTAAGGTTTAAAAATGCTAATAGACTTAAGTAACTCAAAATTCAAGCCTAGTTATTTTAAAATTCGCGCGCGAGAGAGAGAGAGCAAAACAAAAAATATCAAAATAAACAATAACAACATTAATACAAAAATAGTATAAATTTATTTCTATCATAATGTATTCTATAGAAATTTAACTAATCAGTAAAAAAGATACCGGAAGAAAATAGAAATGAATAAAAAACATAATTTCAAAGCAAGAATAACGGAAAAAGAAACAAACTAATAAGTAATGAAGGCATAATGACCTGTAGCAGTTAAGTGCCCAAAAAAAAAACAAAAAAAAAAAAAACACCAGTAATGGCAAAAAAATAAACGATAAGACAATAATAACTGCGCTTCTTAATCGAAAGAAAAATCACAATTTTCTAAGTAAAGAAGGAGAAGAGAAAGAATAAGTAAATTCACAAGAACAGGGAAAAATTAAAAATTAAATTGAAGGACTAATTCATACCAAACAAAGTCCAACAAAGGTTGTACTCTAAAAAATATTTATGGTAAGAACTAAAATTTTCTTGAGAAACAAAAGTTACTATCAAAATAAAAATATAACTTTCTATAAATTTTAAGAAAAGAACATCATTAATTTTGCTTTTAAGTCCATTTACATTTAAAGAAATAATCGATAATCCAGTAGTCCTGTCGTCAGATATCCGGCCGACGACGTCTTCTCAAGAAGGTGTATTGGAGAAAGTAGCAGGCAGAGGGGTGATGGATTCGGCTTTCTTGATAGTTGAAGAGATATTACCTTGCGAATGTAGTAGGCCTGATGGAGTTGAGCGCACATTAGAACTATCATCTCCGTTGCATTCCTTTACTATTCCCGCACCTTCGTCCCAATAGTACTTTTTACCATCCATCCACAAAGTATCGTTATGTACTATGTCTCTTAGTTCTATCTTTCTGTAGTACTTTCTTCCTATACTGAAACATGCTCTGCGTCTTCTCCCCATAGACAATGTATAATCTCTAGCAATAAAGAATCCTGTCCCTCTTAACTTGGTAGTATTATTCAAAATATTTCTCACTGTTTTATTTTGAAAAAAAGAAACTTTTAATAATTTTTTTCTCAATCTTTGGTATCTTTATCTTCACAACATTGTCTATATCTTCTGCAGTAACTTCTACTCCTAAAACTTCCTTACAGAAAGTAGATACAAATACTTCCTCCTGAAGACTGGAATCATCTAACCCTCCAAAAATTAAATTGTTTCTTAGTAAATTGTTTTCTAAAACATCTATTCTGTTCTAAAACATCTATTCTGTTCTCCAACAATTTATTCTTAACTTTAAGTTCTTACATTTCTTTTTTAAATTTGTATTTTCGATAAGCAAAAAGCCTAATTTACCATACAATGATTTAAAATCCTCTTTGGAAAACCCTAATAATAATTAATGTTATGTAGCAGTTATAATAGCAATTTGAATAAAAGTAATAAAAATAAGGTTTGTGAATAGAATAAAACTATTTATTGTTGTATCAAAAATTCAAAATAAATTTTGTCCATAAATCAATTTATTGAAATATTAATTTTTTTTTAAAAAAAGAAAGTAAAATTTATCGTAACTTTTCACTGTTTGAAAATGGGATGGGGTGTATGTGGCTTATTTTGGCGCAGAGAGATGTACTGTACCAAAATTTGTTTCCATACCACTGCATATTATAAATTTAACTTTGCTCTTTCTGAATTCTGCAAATCTTACAGAAAGCATAGTTACAAAGGTTTACTCAGGTAGATTTCATTAATGTTTTAAGAATGTTGAGATACTGAACTTCTACTAAAAAATGTTATGTATCTGCTGCAGTTGTACATTAATATGCATTTATTTCTCATGAAACAATTTTTTATTGCAGGCACTTGCATTGATTGAACTGTTTAACGCTCCACCAGGACGCTATAAGTCTGATGTATACCTGCTTCCTAAAAAAATGGGTAATTTTTGTTTTAACTCTTATGAATTATTAATATAGAAAATTGGCATCGTTTGATGGTTTTAATGTGGTGATGCCTTATTTAACATATTAAGTGAAAACCCTTCATGCTCATTTACAAACCTCTTTTTTTTTGACTGAACAAATGAAAGTAAATATCGGCTGTTCTTAAACAAAAACTTATGCTGATGTCACTATTTAGAAAAATCTTTTTCATACGTAACGTTTTCCATAAAAAGATTTTAGTGCAACACAATCTTGTAGCGTTTTATATTCTAATATTGGCTTGCAGTCTTTTTCATTTCTTTCATGATACTATTTTTGATTCCCGCTTAGCAGAGTTAGTGTTCTCATCTCTGGTATATGAGAAGTTCCAGGTTCAATTTCTTGGGGGAGTAGGCCGGTGTTGACCCAACTACACTATGGATAAAATTGGGAATGTACAGCAAACAGTAGGATCTCCGGTGCGAATGTCAGCTAACGATGATGAGAATCATGACCTACTGACAACATGTTTAGCAGTAACAATGGCGTCTAGTAGCCCTCGGTAGTACAAGGGCTGTGGGCCAGCAGTTAATTGACTGGTATTGATTCTTAGGCAAAGACAGAATGAGAATGAAACAAGGCACAAAAGAGTTTAGGCATTCCTTATTTATTTGCCACCTAACCTAAAATTTCCTTATTTCTACTTTCGGTTGACTAATGGTGACACTAATTTCACTAATATCAGTGGTTAAAGTTGTATCTTTAGAAATTATAAGTGATCTGTAATCTGTTAAGATTAAAAAAGAAAGACAGATGCCAACTTTTCATTAAATAAATTTTAAGGCTTGGATGTTATTGCTAATGAATATTAATAATATTTAAGTAAAAGTAGAAGTTCTTGAATGAACATCTGTTTTAACACTTTAAAATCAATTTAATTCTAAATCAAATATAATTTTGCTCAACTTTAATCTAGGTTCTAAACCTTTCTGCAGGAAATCTTTTTTCCCCTTTTCAATCGTCGTTGTTTAATAACAACTTTCAGAGCTTATCTCACATTCTTACCAGTGTTTTATATGCTTTTTTTAAAAATCACAATTGTAGAAAAAATATATTTGACACAAGAGTAAAGTTCTTTTACAACTCTCGCTCAGTTCCAGCACTCGTTTACGCCTATGTGGGCATGCCCTGAAATCAGGTGTTTACAAGTGGCATTCTACTCTCGTCAAATTATGTACTATTGGTTTGTCACTCAACCGAAAATTCTTGGAAGGTATTTAGATGGAATTATTATATTATTCATAAATATTTAGAAGTGGTGCTCTCCCTAAAGCCTTCGCTAATAATCTCCAAGGGTTATGGATGTTGCAGCGATTGAAAGTAGTATGAAAGAAGGTGAAATTAAATTTCCTGCAAAACGGAAGAAGTCAGTTCTAAGAGTTACAAAATTTCTTCCATAATAATAAAGTGGGCATGCTAATTGAAATGAAAACCACAAATAGAATTGCTTGAAAACCATATTCGTAAGTTGTGTACCGAGTAAACCTTTGAAATAAATGCTCATTTGCCACTAGCATAAATGCACGTACAATCTAGGGTTTTGGGGAAAAATTAGCCAAAGGATTAATCAGTAAAAGTAATAATGTATAAATATCTTGAACTCTTTCTAAAAGGAATTGAATATTTAGCTAAATAACTAATAAGAATAAATGTAATCGCCATTTGTATTTATTTATTATTTATTTTACATCTACATTATACTCTTAGGTACATAATATATGGAGATACGCCTTGACACAAATAAGCTTTATAAATATTCAAATCTAAAATTACTAATAAACTGAAAACTTAAAATCTACCATATTTTAATAAAGTTCAAAATAAGAAATGATAACTTTAAAATCCTCTTTTAAAAACTCTTTAAAACTAGAGTAAGTAACTTAGAAACAAAAATAGATGAATATGCCAATTTTTTCTGGCGGGCTTAACGTCCAACTACCAAATCAGGTGTCGCGGACGAGGGCGGAGCCCTCACATTAAACATTTTTTATATCAATATACGCGGGACTCGAACTGGGGTCCTCCCAGTTACAAGTCCATGCTCATAACCACTACACTAACACCCGCCCTAAATAGATGAATAAGTAAATGAGAAAAGATAATTAAAAATAACAAAATTTCGTTAACTTCTTTTAAACTGTAATTACTAAATACATTTTATCAACTACCACCTAATTAGGAGGGGGGATAAATAAAAAGTATAAGTTGCAGCAGAGGTATTTTTCACCTTTTCAACACAATCTTTATTTATTTGAATGAACAAATATGGAAATTGTAAATATCAAACAGATGGGATTTAGATTTAATAATTAGTAGATTTGCTGGCGTAAGGAAGTCATATTTTAGTAAATATTTTTTTCTCAGGTGGCAATAATATGGGCAGTCCAGAAATATATGGGCAAAAGTTTTGTTTTTGTTATTGCACATACAGGCCTAGTCAGAATTAACTTCATATCCATCCTCTTTACTGTACACAACCCATCTCGAATCAGATGCCGTCCTAACCATATACAGCACTGAAACTAAAACCACAAATTCTGTCCATATCTTCACTAATTAAACTGTTTTTGAAATCTTGAAATAGTTGGTATTCAAGTTTTTCAAGGTGACCATCCTGTTGCAACTAAAGCCCATCATATTTAAGATCTAGGAAGAAGCTTTTCACTTGGGAGACCCAGTTGAATTTAATTTTATTTTCATGGCCCTTGTCTAATGGTTGCAATTTATTATAACAAATTTCAGAAAGCCCATTATTTGGCATATTTAATTAAACAATTTAAGACTCGTTTAAAGATAAAGTATTCAAGTTTAACTCTAGAGGCTTCCGTTCTGACCAAGTAATTAGCAGTATTACTAATTTCAAGAAATTTTGTCCTATAGAATATTGATTTCAAGAATTTTGTCTATACAGTTTCTTTCTAATTCGATCTTGTGATGTACGATCTTTCTAATTGATCTAAGCTCCGATATTTCGCCTCTATATAGCCTACAGAGCATAAGCAGCTTTCAGATAATTTCAGTTTGCGGGGCCATGAGGCAACTTTTGATTTCACAGTCACCGCCTTTATGGTACTAATCGCAGTAGTCATGTCCTCCGCGAACTGCAATTCGCCGATTTGTCGAACTGAAATTGACATTTCTATAAAATGAAATGCCAAGGTACTGAAAGCAGCCCACTACCTCTATAGATTTATCTATACGGAAAAAAGATTCTTGTACTAGTTTACTATGACTTCTCCCCACTTTCTTGCACTATCTGTATTTACTTGTTAGACAGTATCTGTTTATTAGCTAGACAGTATCTTCTATTTTTGATTAATTGATAGCTAACGAGGAAAGACGAAGTAAATATACTGTCTATGCAGCCTCTACCCTTAAAATTCTGATACGTAGACCGTCAATATTCTTTTATTTGAAAGTATGATTTGTTCGGTTTTGCTATATGCTTGTGAAATTTGGGCACTATGATATTTGGAAGCGATTGAAATTGTTTAAGGGTAGAATAAATGAATATTATAATGTTTGAATGTAAAACTGAAAAAAAAATACAAGAAATTGAATATCCACCCGATATGTGACCAAAAGTAAAAAAAAAAAAATCGAAATACATCAAGAAGTACATAATATCAAATAAGCAAAGGTCTCCCTTGAATTCTGATGAGATGTACTTTTAAGATATGTAAGATGGTCTGGTAATGAACCTTAGTTACAGCCTCAGATAATCCTTAGGCTGTAACTAGGGTTCATTACCAAACCATCTTATATAACTAAATAATTCAAAATAGCCATAAATCTACACCATATAAATACTTTTAAGAATGTTTACTAGGTTCGTACAGTCAATAGATTATGTAAGAAAACCTGGGAAGGAACGGAAGGAATGATTGTACTTACCCATCTACCATGAAATTAAACTTAGCAAAAAGTAAGGACATTGTTATAAACCCAGTGTGATGTATTTTCAGATAGTTAGCTTTAGTTATAACTTTACTTCATTAAAAGATTATTCTCTGTACAGTCATTTTATTTAAAGAGGTCACGCTCTGAACTGGTGGTATGAGGTTAAGCTGTGCAACAGCAGACACAAAAGATACAGAAAATCCCAACTACTCCTGTTGTTTCATAACACTGAAAACTGGTTAAAATCAATTTATAAGTTCTTTAATGGTTCTCTTATGGTACGGACACGTAAAAAGAATGTCTCAGGGAGGGCTACCAAAAGGCATCTACGATTGACAAATTGAGGGAAGAAGGGGCGGAGAGAGAGCTCGTAGCGTAGAGGACTTGGCAGGATGGAATAGAGGGGAGCTTGATGGGCCATGACCTCTAGGAAAATTTGACAAAGAATAGGGAGGCATAGAGAAAGGCTATTCAAGTGATATTTATGTCAAGGAAAACCACTGTATGAAAAGTGAATCTTCTAAGAGAAAAAAAAATCATTAAGAGCTTGAAATTAATCGTATATTCATGAATAAGTTCATATAAGAACTTTTTTTTATAAATGTAAACTCTCTCCTGGATGAATTCAAGGATGAATCAATAGGTCGGGCCAACTGCCCATTACCCACCTCACTCTGGCTTATCGTTACAAATTGGAACAGGTACTCATAATCTGTAGTCATATTCTTAAATAAGCACATCATATTAAGCTCACAATCAAATCCTTTTCTCATTATTTTAAAACTAAAGCAACATCTGTGATATTGTACAGCTCAGCGTACCAAAACTCTATGGTATGATTTTCTTAGGTATTTGTAAGAAAATTCACAAGTATTATATGTTTCAGACGAATATGTAGCAAGCCTTCATTTGCCTACTTTTGATGCTCATTTGACAGAACTGACAGATGAACAAGCTAAATATATGGGCCTAAATAAAGCTGGCCCATTTAAACCTAACTATTACAGGTAAATACGTTTATATTTTTACTTGATAAGCTATAGTATTCCGCTTTTCAGAAGGCTTTGGAAATTGTAAAGTATTGTTCCTGATGCTATGTTGTAGATTAGTTGTGAGAGAATAGTAGTCACCTTTTACCAATAATTTAAAATTAATAGTGTTGTCACCTCTTAAATCCAAAATGGCAATACGGCTTTTCCTGATTAGTAAATATTTTAAGATAAACAAATAAATATGCAATTAATGACTTGCTTGATGTATCGTAGCGATTTTAGGTTTCGTTTTCTGCAGGGGCCTCATACAATTTTGCAACGGTTAATACTGATTTTCCATCATAACCAACAAGTATTAATTAAGATATTTTGAAGGTCACAGGTTTATAGTTCTATTTTGTATCCATGTAGCTTATACCACAGTAATCGAAGGATCACCAAATAGTATAGACTAAGTGCTTGCTCTCGCAAAATCAGTCCTTTATTTAGCTATTTCTTAGAAAGGCATGTTGAAGTTTGAAAATGGCCAGAATTAGAACAGAAAGTAGTAAATTTGACTTTCTCTTGCTGCTGGAGTTTTGGAAATAGTATTTTCAAACCGGAAATGTATGTATTTCGATATCCATGGAAAACAAAATACAAAATTAACTTTTTAAATGTTTCAACATTACAAGCCAGAAACGAAAAATCGCAAGAAGCTCAGATATTCCGTTTAGGAATCAATAAAGGATCCGCCAACCGAAATCGCAACTTTACCTAAGGTTTTTTCATCTGTTCACGTTTTTCTCGAAAACAGCTCTGGGTTTTCTTTAAACTACACTTTTGTTTAAAATATTGTTCTTAGAAAGTCAATTTAGGGATGTGTGGGGAAACTGACATGGCACTACTTCATAAGTGTCATTTTATGTGATAAATAGGTGAACCTACGACAAATTAGGCACTATTAAGTGCTGCAATTGTGAGTTTAAAGAAAATAGATTAAACAAAATTGCAACTTGTTTACATTCGCGTTTTGCTTTGAACGATTTGCTTAACTTGATATAATACATACATGTATAAAGCTACACATGTTATTTCTACAATGAATCATCTTCGAATCGAGAAACAAAAACAATCACTGAACTTCTTGAGAGAAAGCAATATACCTTGAACAGTATGTAATCGTAGGACAGCAATTGTATTCAAGAAGATGCTTTTATGGATTTTTGTGTTATTTGAAATTTTATTTTAGGCGTTCTAGGGGAGCGAGATGCGACATTAGGCTTACTCTAAATTGCCGTTTCAGTACAGTTCCACTGCCTCCATAATATTAAGGGCAGCAGAATATTTTGTAAAAATGCCCACTACGAAGAAATTTGTCAGAACTCTGAGAAGTGCAGTAAGAGAAAGTGGTGTGAGTGCTACACTTTTTGTTGATAATTTAATTAAAAGAATTAGTAATGTTTGTTTTTGCCTGTTTTTCAAGGTTACTTCCAATACTTGCTTCTTTATTTGTAATTTTGCTTGTTAATTATGCAGACAGAGTAAAGGTGTCTACGATGGTGAATTCAGCCTGGGGGGCAAAGCCCAAATTTGGGAACCATTTTGGAGAGATTTTGCTGGATGTCAGTGATTTAAAAATAATTGGATTGCAGCCAGAGCACGTCGTTGACTACTAGTCCTCTCCTACGAGTTTATATATTCAATATATATTGTTTTCTTTTAAGATGTTCACTGATCAAGTTTGATTGTTTTCATTGTCTGTTTTTTTGAAGATGATTTCATTGTTTACATTGATTTTCCAGTACCTTATTATGTGATGAAACACATGGCTCACTATTTTGGCTGAGCGAGATTTTTGTAAACGTTTTAAAATACATGGTGTTGCTGCTTTTTGTACTTTTAAAAATGGTTATTTTCTTTAGATTTTTATTCACATTTTATATTTCATTCTGAAACCGCGTTCCCACGTAAACTTAGCACGCTCAGCTTTTTCCATCAATCACTCACAATTTCCAGAAAATCAGTTCACGATTTTTAGAAATAACTCGTATCACTATACTCTAGACAGATTTTCAGTGTTACAAGCATGCATATTTGTTTTAAATAATCGTTCTTCTTTCGAGATGAAGGACAAATCTTGGGGAAAGCAATTTCAGAAGGAAGCTAGTTAGAAATGATTAACAGATTTGGTTTACCAGATTGATAGTTGAACCTTAGTGGTACCTTCTTCAGGTCACACATAAGGGATATAATTTAATTCATAAAAAAAAAATAATAATTACCTTCGATTACAATCTTAACAAATTGTGCTCTCAGTATCAGGTAATTGCTTTTTATAAAGGCGACCTTTATGTTGTTTCTTCAGGGTAGGTTTTTTACTTTCTCATACAAGAAGTATTGCAATCATGTCAAAATTCGAAATCGGAAATATTGTTTGGTCTCCTTGAAAAGGAAACAATATTTTTACCGAAGATCTGTGTGTGAATGTTGTGTGTTGTTGTGCACAAAACATCTCAGAAACGAATAAATCTCAGGAAGCACAAACTTAATATTCCGTTTCAGGTTTCTATTGTCCACATGAAGGTTTCGGTGAAGATTCGTCAACTGGAAGACCACCTCTAATGAATTATTTATTTCAGTTTGTTGAAAATGGCTCCCACGTTTTTCTTATAGCATTTTTGTCAAATGAAACGTTTTTTAACCAAATTAAAACCTTTTTTTCAGTCGAATTAAATCTTTGTTCAATCAAATTATAACATTTTTTATCTAAATTCAACTTAATCCAACCGATATAACTTAATTCAACTTATTTTGAACGATTTGAACTATTTTTCTTTCACATTAATCATTTTTTGAATCAAAATTCAGATTACCTTATTTGAACTCTTTTCCCAACAAAATAAACGTAACCAATTTATTACCTGCATTTGAAACCAATGAGCTAAATTGATAATTATTTTTTTTTGGCGCATCGACTGCCTTGGCCATTAGCGCCAAATTGATAATATTTTGAATTTATAATTCTAATTTCAAACGATGTGAACAAATTAAACCTTTTGTTAACTAAACTAATTCGTTGTGCTATTTTGAACAATTACAACTACCGTTCGTTTTCCCAAATTAAACTTTTTTTGACATTAATTTCGTATTTTGAACCACTTTCCATTCAAACTACTTTTTTTTATCCAACTTATAGCTTAGTTTGAACAATTTGAACCAATTTATTACCATATTTTGAACCAATATAACAAAAATAAAACTTTTTTGTAACCACTTATTCGAATTTCGAACAGTCGAGACCTTATTTTAACCAAATATAAGTATTTATCAGTTATATATATATTTAAAGATTAGCTAAAATGTTTTTTATACCGTTGTTTTATACCCTTCTAGGGCCGATTCCCGATTCCTGAGCTGTTCCCAGTAACATCTCATGTTTTCCGTTAGTTTTTTAATTTTTTTACACACAGACTAATTTATTGCTAAAAACCACTTTTTTGGACTCAGGAGACCTCAAAACGGATATTTCGGGTGAAAACTCGATATCGAAAATTTGACACGATTACAATACTTCCTCTTACTCTAGGATAAAAGAAATGATAAATCACAAAAGATTTTTAATTACAATTAAAACTCTGTAATAGACTGAACTATCTCAAAGCGCATCCTTAATTAATGATAACACGACACACACAGTTTTTTTTTTTAAGAAAATGTTGGTGACGATATAAAATTCAGAGTGTTATAAATTAAAAAATCTGGTATGAAACACTCACACAACTGTCTCTTACGCCAGTTCTGAAAATTGTAATTAGCAAACTTTATAGTTAGTATACCAAATTTAATGAAATTCGTCCGTGTTTTTATGGAGAAAATCACAAAAACTGAAGAAACTGTTCAATAAAAACGCACTTCTGGTTTACTCATTTTCTTGATACTCTGATTTTTGGCATTCTATTTATTTCTAAATAATATTATTTAGATGATAGAATTGTATAATAAACTGAAATAGCACTTCAGAGGACAACCTACCCCTCCCCTAAAACTGCCTTAAATGCGTTTTCCCGGAGAAATGTTTCAAATAAAAATTGTAGATCCTTGTATGTGTAGTTGATACCAAGTTTAAAGAAGATCGTTAGTGCAGTTTTAGAAAAATTGCAGAACATTGAAAAATTCTTTTCAGTAAAAACGCACTTCCGGTCATCCGATTGTATTCAAACTCGGAATGTCAACAACATATTTAATTCTAATTATTATTATTTAGACGAAAGAATTGTGGAATAAACTGAAATAGCACTTTAGAAGACGACCTAATCCCACCCCTTCCCCAAAAGTGTCCTTAAATGAATTTTCCCAGAGAAATGTTACAAATAAAAGTTGTAGCTCTTTATATGAGTAGTTAACATTCCGAGTTTAAAGAAAATCTTTGGACCTATTTTCGAGAAAATATCAAAAACTGAAAAGTCCCTTTGGTAAAGTCGCACTTCCGGTCAACCGATTTTCTTCAACCTCAGAATTTTTGCAACATTTTTAATTCTGATTAATATTATTTAGGTGATAGAATTGTATAGTAAACTAAAATAGCACTTCAGAGGAAAACATTACCTTACCCCTCCTCCAAAAGTCCTTTAAATGTATTTTCCCGGAGAAATGTTACAAATAAAAGTTGTAGCTCTTTATATGTGTAGTTAATATCAAGTTTGAAGAAAATCGTTGGGGCCATTTTCGAGAAAATCGCCGAAAACTGAAAAATTCACTCAGTAAAGTGTTACTTCGGTTAACCGAGTTTGTTCAAAACTATATTCCGAGGTCCCATGCTAGCCACGGCTACACTAAATAAAAATGGAAACTTCCGCCATTTTTTTGTCTTTGAGTTATGCCGATCACCACCCCCCCCGCCCCCCCCCCCCCCCCACAAACACACGGAAGTTCCTGGGATATCTAGTAAACAGCTCGTGTAGTGATTCTACTATTCGAAAAATGCAAAAATATTACAAAATTTCCTTAGCCAGAAACAGAAAAACAGCTGCACAGATTTCTAGGTATGTTAAACTTTTACAGA
This sequence comes from Triatoma infestans, assembly GCA_011037195.1. NCBI lineage: Eukaryota > Metazoa > Arthropoda > Insecta > Hemiptera > Reduviidae > Triatoma > Triatoma infestans. Next base: position 55,201 of record JAAEAF010000038.1, read on the forward strand.
AGATTTATTATCCGTAATGCAACACAGATGCAAGTACCGGTAATAATATACTCAAGAACAGCCGAAGCCGAAAAGGCGTGCCAGCAAATGGACAGGGAAGCTTGCAAGAGCGCCCTGGTATTACAACTCTGCTAGCTACCCCAAAAAAGAATGGAAATTTGGTTTTCAGTGTAGAGCTTCAGATACGATTGGAACAGCTCTACAGCATATGACTCAGAACGGAAAGCAGCCACTACATTTTTTTTTTTACGTAGACAGCGCTGTTGAATAAAAATACATAACTTATATATATTCAGCCTTGAAGCATTTTCGTTACTTCGTAGAGGGGCGACAATTTGCTATTTTTAAGGATCATCGATGTATGGATTATTCAGGAAAAAACCATGAAGTTTTCACGAGGCAGCTATGGCACTTGTATTTCATCTCTAAGTTCACCAGAGTCATACGCCATATCGGCGGGGAAAGCAACGCATTCGCAGGCGCACTACAATATCACATCTTACGGAAGTACATCTGGCTTAGGCACGGGAAAATAATGCAGATTCTGAGCACAACCTGAGCAAACCAATAGTTTGCCACTGCTCCACGGACATCAGGAAGTTATATGTGATGGCATCGAGTGGCAAACCGTTCCTAGAAATACGAAGAAAAAAGTTTTCAAGTAATGTACGGATTGGGCTCTGTATAGAGCTAACAGCTAATAAAAACAGTCGCGCAAACAGATGCTTCATTTGGTCGCAACTTCAGCGGGATGCCGCGAATGGGCTCGTGCTCTCACTACTTGCCAAAAGGGAAAGATTTTGTAAGGATTGAGCTGGGAAGAGGAAACAGCAGGTATACATTTTGTACCAGTTAGAAACACAAAATGATAAAGTGGATACATGAAAAGAAAAGGAATACGTAAAAATAATTAAAAACAAACTTTTTCTTAGTGAAAAATCAAACAAAATTAAATACAAGTCTCCTCAAAGATATTGATCCCGGGTGTTGGTGTATTGGTTATGAGCATGGACTTGTAAGTGGGAGGACCCCAGTTCGAGTCCAGCGTATAACTAAATTTTATATTGTTTAAAAAATGTTAATAGTAAAGTAGGTGCTTCCGCCCCCGTCCACGACACCTAATTTGGTAGTTGGAAGTTAAGCCCGCCTGAAAAAATAGGCATTACTTTACTTTACTTTACTTTACAAGTCTTCTCAAAAATGACAATAATGTCCAGAGAGGGAGGACATTACGAAACTGAAAAATTAACATTACGTCGTTTAATACTGTTCTGCCAGTCTTGGGGAGGTAGGGAATGGAGTTTCACTCAGACCTACTACAAACCCTACTACCTCTCCATATATTTCACATTACCAGCCGAGCTGACCATCCCCACTCCGCTCACTTGCAATTTCAAGGCACCCTTGTTAACTTGCGGGCCGCCAGACGAACGATTGCTTACATATGTATATGTAGATCTGGTAGTGCCCCAGTTTATATTTACTGTTTGACTTGCATAGGTGGGCCCAGTTGTACTCGATGGGCCGAGGCACTAGATTAGGATACCCGATGTCTATCACAAGCGACCGGGGCTCTCAATTCACTGCCATGCGGAACCACGAACTTGTCGGGCGGATGGTTACGAAACTGGTGCACACTTAGTTATATCTCCCACAGTCCAATAGAATCATAGGGCGTGGGCATCGGCTGTTAACCTTGAATGCTGGGATCGGGTGTCACTCCTATGAGAACTGGACAGAGCCGTTGCCTACCGTCCTGCTGGTATTAAGAGCAACAATTAGAGAAGATACTGGGTTGTCGCCACCAGAATAAATACGGCGCAACTCTAAGGCTCCCAGGCGATTTCATAGTATTTGGTTCGGGCCAACGTTCGCAGACAACGAACGTTCAAAAGATACAAAGCTCAAACTTCGGCCAGTTTCGACCCACAGGCAGCAGAGCTTTGCAGAAACTACTCAAGAACTCACATATATTTCAAAGGACTGATACCAAATGAACGTCACTAGAGACGCCATAGAGGGCGTCTATCATTCCAGTGATAGAACGCCTTGATAAAACATTCAAGATAGCGAAGAAGGGAAGTAGGAAGACTGTCTCTACAGACAGCTAAAACCTGCCTTTAAAATCTACCTGCAACGCAACAAGCAGAGGCTAAAGTAGCCGAATCACTCTTCACCTCCCGAGCAAGGCGGCCAAGTTGGCCACCGTAGTGTGCATTGCATAAGAACGTAGCACCGCTTGGACCAAGGTTGCCGCAATTGAGGTATATTAAAATATTTATTTATTTCATACTATTTTTACAGGTCATATATGGTTTATAAAATATAAGAAAAGGGGAGAAAATATTGTGCACTTGAACTGTGTACTTTTATGTTCATTTATAAATGAATTATAGTGTGGTACCAAGTATTATTCTAGGTACAACACAGTTTGATCCGTTTTCGAAAAAATCGTCTTCTAATTTCGAAAATTCATTGAGAAAATTTGATCGATACCCTCCTTTCTTTCGGATTCGCTGGCATGCCCAAACTGAATATCAAGTTGAGCTTCCTGCATTTTTTCGTTTTTGAGCCATGCTGTTCACATTAAGACCACCGAACTCAACCACACATACACACTTGCATAGGTGGGCCCAGTTATACTCAATGGGCCGAGACACTAGTCAGACCAGTTTCTGACACAGGCCGTTTCTAAAACATACTTTTCGGACATAGGGACCTCAAAATGTATTTCCTGTGCCCAATTTGAAAATTTGACACAATTGCAATATTTCATCTTACGGCACTCAAGGAAAAGTAAAAGGTAGTTTACTCCAAATACTCTAGAATGATATTTTTTTACAAACTACTTCTAGTTCATCATGTAACTGATATATGAATGGTGAGGATTTCAAAAGTGTTGGTAGTTAAGTCATCGATAATAAGACCAGACCGATCATATTTTTTGCATTATTCCTTGGTATTTAGATATGATAAACTATTACATGGGCTCAGATTCCAGAGCCCATGTTATAATTTATATAATTGTATATATTTATTTAAGAACTATTCAAGAAATATTGGATCTTGAATACAGATCCCTACAGTCAGTACACGAATTGTAGTGTATACATTATTTGTGCGGATAACTAATTTATCGAAGGGCTTGAGCAAAATAACAATGGACCTATGAAATTTAATTCCTATGTAGAACCTAAATGGCACGTCAGAAATGCAAATCAAAACCCTTAGATTTTCTCTTCCTAGTAGTCTCTACTGTTCACTGTTCGATGATGGGCAGTGTTGTCTGTAACGAGAGAATAATGTCCGGAGGCCGCCAGTGCACTGAGAAGGCTCCGGGCGCAAAGACCACAGTTGTTGACGCGCCTTAAATTAAAAAAAAAATAAACAGCTAACTCAGCTCGCTTATTATATTAGATACGATACACAGAAATAAATATATTAATTTTCAAGGATGATGGCCAAGTTATCCTAGCTACGAATGTTAAAATCACTTCGAATACGAATTGACAAAGCAAAAAGCTGATTTGCACGATTGCAGCACAATTCTTAATGATATCAGATTGGACAGAAATTAATTTCTTTTCTGGGAGGCTGAAAGTCAAATTAGCTCCTCTATGAATGTTTAAATAACTTCTGAATACGAATTGGCACAAGAAAATCAGACTAGCTCGCTTTGAGCACAATTCTTATTGATACCAGTTTGGACAAAAACTTGACTCTTAGCCTCGCAGATAAGAAATATATTTCTGTTCAATGTGGAATTAACATGAATTGTGTTCGAATCGTGCTGCTGGTCTGTTTCAGTTCTATTTCAGAAGTCGAAAGCTATAAATTGACATTAAGCTCCCATAAAAGAAACATGATTTTGATAATCTGTAATAAAAATTGTGCTCTCCATGAACTAATTTGTGAATAACATTGTCATTCAAAGTAGCACAATCAAAAATCAACAATAAGCCCTTCCACTTATTTGTGTTATGGGGGTCTGCCACATAAAGAAAGGCCAGTCGCTACAATTTTTGTTTTTCTACTCGGGGAACATGTATTTCCGTAGAAAATGCAATTTCAAAAATTTGTCACTGTCGCAGCAAGTAAGAGAAAGTAGTAATTATGAACATTTAAACGTTATCTCATACCACTAAACTCTTTTAAATAAAACTGAATTCTTCTTACAGGTATTAGTCCCTATTGTGGCCATCACCTAGAAAATAGGAAATAACCTATGCTGACCTATTCTACAGCCATGCTTGGAGAAGAAAGAAGATCAAAGTATAGTTTCATACAATGGAATATTAGTTAATTTTACTTAATTTTTTTTTTTTTGTGGAGATTTTTCTTTTTTGAATCATAGTTTGTATTTTTGTTTAGTATTATTTTGGAAACCATGTTAATTAGATGTCCAAGTTTATAATGTATCATTTCTCCATATGGCAATTTTTTTCAGCTGTTACCCCTTTCTTCTTGTGTCTTCTATAAAAGGCCTTGATTTTTTATGTGTGGCAAATTTTACATGGAAATATAAATGCAATATTTTAATTTTTCTTTTTGGATAAAAATTCTCAGCATCCATTATTTGAAAACTGTATTACAATTTTGGCCATCTTATGTTCTTAAGCAGGTTTACTTATCATTAAGTGTTTTTCATCTTTAAAGCTTATTTTTAACAAAAACAGATTGGTGACAGTTAATAGACTCATTAATAATTTTTTTTTCTTGCATTTATTTATGTCAATATTTTTTAAAAATAGTCTAATATCTAATTTTAACATAGTTTTTAACAACTTTTTATGCCTAAAGACGATGTTTGTTTATAACATTCCTTAATTTGTATTATTTTAATTAATTAAAAAAAATTAACATTCGAAGGTCATGTGTAGAAGAATAAAAATCACTGAGGCCCTTTTACCGCTTGTCATTTGTATTTTGTCAACTTATTTGTTCATATACACAAATACATCAAATTTGGCAACTAGGACCAACTGGGTTATTACACATTTTGATACAGGTGTGACATTGCAGTATAAACCAGCTGTGTAGTATGTAAAGCTGAGGGATATTTTTACTTTCTTTTACTGTTGCAAATATCGTGATAATTCAAATTTTGAAAATTGAATTTTCTTTGGAATTACATGATAAGTTTAGTACAAAATAAATCAAAAACGCAAAATTGCAGGGAACTCAAATTAGATTATTGGTTTAAGGAACTTTGCAATAAAAAGATGCTGGCGAGAGGACAAGGCCTATTTACCAAATTAAGCCAAGTAAGTTTTTCCAAGCTAATATGCAAATTGTTTTTCCTGGAAGATATTTTTTAATATCATTGCAGAATGCTTAACTGAACACCTTGGAAATCTTAGTTTACTGGGTATCTGAAGCTAGAAATTGTTTTATTTATTTCAGTGACATTATACAGAATTATGGGACAGTAACGATGTCTCTATTTATATATAAATATAAACTTAATTCTATATTTACTAATAAATGAAGAATAAATTATTCATTTATTTTTTGCTTTAAAGGCTACATGGATGTGTTGTTAGAGGCTTGGATAAGATACTTAGTGACTTGGTGGCTAAGATACAAAATACAATGATAAAATAAGTGTTAAACAAGTGATTTTTTACAATATTATACAATCTTGCAAAGATAACAATGGTTGACATTCTGAAAATGCAAAATTAAATTTGAATAAGAAATAAATAAAAATTCGTAAATATTTACAATACTATATACAATTAAATAGCAATAACGAATAATCCGCTTTGTGTTGGAAAAAATGTGATGTGTCAGACGACTTTCTCCTACTGCAAGTTTCGTAGTTCTAAGATAAATCTTTAATCATGGACTTGGATCTACCTGCTCGATTGACTGCAGTATGAGTCAGGCGCGTCAAACAAAACTTTCGAAGGTAGCAAGCGACCGATTTCCCACAACCCTATTAAAATCACTTTTCTGAGAAAAGTTTAAACAAAAGCGATCGATCTATACAGTTTTTCGCAACCTTAACTTGAAGACAAAAAGTAATTTTCAAATTCTTTTTTGTAACACCACCCTAATTTTGTCTGAAATTTCTCAAATATGTCAACTAAATACTTTTACGTGCTCCGAAATGACGGATCCCGGAACTAACCATTCTCATTTCAAATGTTGTCATTTTGTATTTTTTCGCAAATTTGAAAACTAGATTTTTTTTAATGAAATATGATAAATTCATTATGATTGGATTAATATTAAATATGCTACTACATTCATTCATTCTCCGTGAAGTTCTCTCGCTACACACATGTTTTGTTTGTTTTTACTCCTTAATAAGATAGTATCAATCAACTAATGTCTTTTGTGATATAAACATCCTCTCTCTACAATTGCAAACCTTACTCTGATGATAGATGAAAATCTGAAACCGGCCAGAACCAACAAAATGAAGCATGCTATGACGGATAAAATCTTACATGTCATCCAACATTGCAGACCCAACTACATAATACTCAAAAGTGATAAACCTACGAATGTGCAGTGCATAATTCAAAGTTTAAAGAAAATCGACTGAGCGTTCCCAACCAAATCGTCATAGACTCAAAAATCCATTCAGTAATGACGACTAATCAATTGCTCTTCAACATGCACCACCCACTGGTCTTGAAAAGTACGCTGGTTAAAAAAAAGAGCCGATTGGATACCCTACTTAATTTTTTCAAGGATTCCAAATAAGAGATCAATTATGTTTTTAAACAAAATAAGAGGTTTCGAAACCACCTTTCTTATTTCAAATTAGACCACAATTTTTTTTTTAACCAAGTCCTAAGGTACGTACATATTTCTCGCTGAAATATTCAATTTTGGATGTAGAGAAATTTTCTGCCTTCTGCTTGCTGTTATTCCACTTTGTTTTTGAGTTTATAACAAATAAGGCAAGAACATATTCACATTAATTGTTCAAAATGAGCACCATCATACAATTAGCACACACACGCCCTGTTTATCCAGTTTGCATTGACTCACTCATTACAGAATCAGGACGGAATTCTTCGGAGGCTTCAGAAATTAATTCTTCACGTTCTGAAGTGGTGAGATGAGTTGTCGTAAAACTCATGTACCCACAGAAGGAGCAATCCAGAGGAGCAGGTCTGGGGAGCGGGCGGGCCTCCGAACAGGACTGTACGTGCCCAATCCATTTATCCCGGTAAGCGGATCTAGATAAGCCTTATTATTCACGCATTTTGATTGTGAGCTGGAAATCAAGCTTGCTGAAACTACATCATTCATTTGCTGCCGTGTTAGAGGGGCATTTTCAAACAGATCTGGGAGATTTTCACTTATGAAATGAAGATAGCTGTCTTTGTTCAATGTTTTATTGTAAAAATACGGATCTGCTCTAGTTGATCTCCTCATTAAACATTTATGGAAATAGTTTCTGACTCTGTCCGACATGTAATATCAGAATTTTCTTCTGCCCATGTTGAAAATAATTATCCAATATTCTTAAATTTACATTCATCACTCCATAAAATGTGTTTCTGTCTGATTTGAAAATTTGATTCGAATCTGTCAGCACACACACATGCAAATATATTAAAAAGAATAGAATAACAATTTACTAAATCTTTAATTGGCCCCTGTATTAGATTGAAAGATTAAATGCCTGGGAAAACATAACAATAATATACGATTGTTGATTTTTAGAAAATAGCTATGTAAACTAAGAGAGTATCAGTTCAAACAAAATTAAACTGAAGAGTCAGTTACAACAAAACTAAACTGAAGTCACTTCAGAGGTAAACGTTTAAATTCTGATACTCCAGAAACCCTCAACTAAAGTCTTAAGATTTTATCCGACGTAGCATGCATATTTTTGATGCCCCTGGGCGGTTTCGGATTTTCATCCATCATTAGAGTAAAGTCCGTGGAGAGAGTTGACTTCAACTCTGATTCAATCAACAAATGTGCGTAACAAAAACACTAAGATGAAGCCAACTGCCTACACGAACTTGATAACCATAGTACGGATGAAAATCCGAAACCGGTCAGGGACATCAAAACTCTCCATGCTACGACGGATAAAATCTCCCAGATATTATCCAACATAGCGGACCTATGCACACATTCAACCAAAACCAAAGCCAACAAAACTAAACTGACGTCACATCAGAGGTGAACATCAAACTACAGATCCTACAGAAACCCCGAACTAATCACTCTAACTGTTGTAACAAAATTCAACTGAAGTCAGTCAGGTGTAAACAGAGATCCTAAAGAAACCCTGAACTACACAGTCTATCAGTTCTAACAAAATTCAAGTGAAGCCAGTCAGATGTAAACCTGTAATTAGAGATCCTCAGAAATGCTAAACTAATCTGTCTATCAGTTCTAACAAAATTCAACTGAAGTCAATCAGATGTAAACCTGTAATCAGAGATACTCAGAAATGCTAAACTAATCTGTCTTATCAGTTCTAACAAAATTCAACTGAAGTTAGTCAGATTTGAAACTGTAAACAGAGATCCTGCAGAAATGCTAAACTGAAGAGACTGTCAGTTCCAATAAAACTCAACTGAAGTCACATCAGAGGCGAAGTCTCAACTCAGATACTGCAGAATCCCTAAAATCAATTCTCTGCTAAAAGTTTAAATTTATTTATGCAGTTAGTATTTGAAATTTAAAGAACCCTGCAGATCCAGAAAAACATTCAGTACAGTATCATTTACGATAAATCGATATTCTTTAAACTCGGAATTTTACATATTTAAAAGCATTTAATTTTTGAACTTCATCTAGATCAGCAATTCTTAACTTTTTTGATAGTTGGCACTCCTTTGAATAGCAAAATATATTCTCTCGAAAAATGTGTTCCAATTATTGCTTTCTCTTATTTCTGAAAAATAAGTATTACGCTGTCAATTTTTGTTTAAGTGAAATTATGTTTTTTGTTGCAAAAAGAGTACTTGCTTTGCTAATGGTGCCGGCGGAGATAAGCAACTTATAGTATCCATTACAGATTAGTTTCTCTGAGGAATCGAAGAATCTGGAAAGATTCTAGGGCGGATATATTCTCGTCCAACATGTGGGGTTTGCCAAGTTTATAAATCTCTGGATGACAGGAACGCAGTCCGTCAGAAGGTGTATTGGAGACTCCTTCATCTTCCCAAGAATTGCAGATGCTACCACTTAGTAGGCCATCTTTTTCAGGAACTCCTCAGCATGCCGAGCCTTATTTTGCTCCAAATAATGCACGCCTCAAGGGTCCTCGAACCATCCGTATACCACACTATGGCATATTGTTTATCACCAACGGATTCACTGCTGCATGCATGTTCAAACACAAGCTGAAGCAGTACTCTACTCGCGTGCTAATGATACTCGTTCAGAGAAGTATATGCATGTTCAAACAAGTTCAAGCATCGTCCTTTACAAATTTTGCGTTAATTTTTTAATAAAGTGTAAATATTTTTACTTTTAGACATAAACAATATAAATACGCTGCGCACTGTAAATTTTTAGCGAACGAAAAAATTTAGATGTGAAATTTTCAATTAATTGAGTATTTTAACACATCAAGGTTTTTCTCACATTTACAGCCAAAATGGCGCCCCTGAAATTTTAGATTTTTTATTGACGCTTACTATTTAATCTTCCCATCTTTAGGGGAGGTTCATTCTAGTAGGGGGATTTTGTAGACAGGGTACAATGCAAATTTGCTTCCTTTACCCTCCCTAAATATTCTGAAGATAGCCCGCGTCCGATTATCTCTTCAACTTATAACTAAAGTAAAATGATGTGAAGTTGCTATTTCCGTTCCAGCTTGGCATTCATTACATCCGTCTGTATAAATATGGTGGATGTTGTTCAAGGATTTTCTTGGTGGTTTATATGGACTGACTCGCCCATACATCTCACCATAGGAGTTTCATAGGTCTCGCCATCATGTATGTACATCCAGCTGAGAGCGCTGGGAAAATAGTCCCAACAATGCAAACCGAAAGACTTTACTCTTATTATTTCAATATGTCTGTGTTATAGGAGTTAACTATCGAAAGTTACTATTGGTAAAAACATTCTGTAAAATCGATTTACTTCAAATTTGGAATTCTATCTATGCTTCAAATATGTATTATTATATTGGTGGTAAAATCATATTTTATACTGAAGTGGTACTTTTAAAGAAAGCATGACGCAACTGTTCTCTCAGATCCACAAAAAAATCAATTTTTCCCAGGAAAATGGAAATAAAAGTGATAAGTATTTATGTGTGTAAGTAGTATACGAAGTTTACAAACAATTGTTGGAGACAATTGTTAAGGAAAACTGGAAAACCATTCAGAAAAAATCGCACTTTCTATTGATGGATTTTGCCTTAAATCTTTGTGTCTGATGCGGTGGTAGTATCTGAACGGGATACCAAGTTTGAGCTTCCTGCAACTTTTCATTTTTTAGATATACTGTTTACACACTCACAAACCACAAACACACACACAGATACAGACCATTCACATGGAAACATTTTTTCGTATTCAAGGGACCTCAAAACTGTGTTTCCGGTGAAAACTCAATTTCTAAAATCTGACACGATCTTAATACTTGCTCCTGCTAGGAGTATGTCCGTTAAGGAATATAGAAAATAGATACAGGTGGGTAAGTAGCCATTGAGTTCTGTATACTGAAGTAAGCACGTGTGCCAAAAATGGGCGCCAATTTTCATTCAAAAATATATGTTGTAAATTGGATGTTGAGAGGTTCGGTCATACAAAAGAACTCTTTTTAAATTTCTTCCGACGTTTCGGCAAATTTATTGCCTTCTTCAGGAAAAATTTTCAGTTAGAATTCCAGTAGTAATTAATCTAGTTTAATCTGTGACATACACTCAATCACCAATGATTTAAAGTATACTTCCACACCCACTTTATTTGTATGCCAGTGGTCGTAGCGTTTCTTGTTTAACGTTAGTTCCACGTCAGCCAATTGTTTATTATTTACAAAAATATAGAAAAGAACCTGTCAGTACACGCGCACCCAGAAATGCTTTCTCGCCCCCCACCCCCCTAAAATTAAGTACCATTGTCTAGGTGATAGAACGTTCCCCGTAGTGAAATGGCACTTTAGAGGAAAACTTACGTTGCAGCTTCTCACAATCCCAGAAACAAATTTTTTCAAAAAGTATTTCCGATTAAAGTGGTAGTTAGAATGTAAAAGTTAATAATTTTGAAGATTGGAAAAGGAAACACTTAAGTCGCAATTTCAGTTGATATTTTAACCGAAAATTCCTCGATATATTTGTCACACAACTTTTTTGATATTCTTATAAAAAATAAAAAACCGTTTGCGCATGAATGGATGATAAACTTAGGGCCTGCCAGACGATGGTGTTCGTGGGTAGCGTATGCTAACCATGCCACGGTTCCCACCGCCGATTAGTTCTGGCCTTCCCTAGCAGTTTCTCAACTAATTGTATCTCCTCAGATTTTCAAAACCGTCTGTGCTCCACATGAAACGAGATAACTTCTCCGAATTTCCTTTCATGTGCCTTATTTATTTTATAATAAGATAAAAATCGTAAATTATAGTAAAATAATTCTTTAGAGAAAAAAAGTTACAGTTTCTGCAGAATGCAACAGAATTTTTTTTTTTCTAGTACAAGTAAAAGTGATAGGCACTACATGCTTACTACACTAAGTGTAATATCGTTGCGAGAGATTTTTGTGGAAATCGCAAAAAAAGAAGTAGCGACGTATTTCCGGTGGACAGATTTTGGCTGAACACTTGATGTAAGATTTCCTGGTGGTAACGAAACGGAATATTCAGTTTATTGCTATTTTTGTTTTATTATTTATGCTGTTCAATGACACACATATACGCGCGCGCGCACACACACACACACACACACATTTCGCTATCCAAACAGTAAGTAGTTGCGAGTGTAACATGTTTTTGGATTCCTGTGGGTTCCAAAACAACTAATACTTTCTGGGGGAAATCACTGTTTCAATATGTTAATGAAGTTTAGTAGTTTTAATACTAAATAAAAAACAAAAACAAGGAGAAAAAAATGGACCTCCAGGAAGTTGGGAGAAGGCCGCCAAGGCGCGCGGATATGTGCGTTCACATAAGGTGGGGATAAGTGCCAGCTACCTAATGTGCAAAGAAATGGCACGGCAGTTTGCAAAACAGACGTTCAGTGTGCTTAAGTGTTCACTTACTCCGTGAAGAAGTGAAGCCCTATCTTTTTACCCGGCAATTGCATTACCTTTGGTACAATTGAATTAAGTTTGAATGCTTTAGTTTTAATAACCAAGTTAGTGTAGTGTTCCGGGTTAGAAATTCTTATTTATATTTTTTTAAATTATTGTTTGATATTTTTGAAAATTTGTTGACACAATGAGCTTTTGGTTGCACGTGATAACTTTGATAGAAATATTTAGCTTATCACATTCGGCTGTACCTGAGGTCTACCCAAGCCACTACAGTTCACTGTTTGGAGTTGAAGGTAGACTGGTTGGCGATAGACACTATGTTACAGCCTATCTGAATGTCTCTCATGATGGTCATTACGAGATCAGTGAAGTTGGTAAATTTGCTTATGGTCACATCTTACCAGCTACTGGCCGGCTCTTTTATATCAAACCTAATGATACAAATGGATGCAATTTTCCAAGTGATATACAAGATCCAGACATGCCTTGGATAGCGTTGCTACGCAGCGGTGATTGCGACATTCAGTTCACCATCAGATCGGCTCAGAAGATCAACCTTTCCGGTTTGATAATTTTCAGTGAAAGAAATTCTTCAATATTAGATGAAATACCGATAGTGTTGAGAAGTAAGTAATATTTCGTGTTTACTTTGATATATATATTTTTGTATCTGTAAATCTGGGTATTAACTTTGCATCCCGTCTATCGTGTGCGACGCAACATTTACACATATTTTTCTATTGTAATCTTCATATTTTTAATTGAAAAATTATCTTTAAAGCAGAATGTTTACTTAATATATATTTCTGTTAAGTGACGTAGGCAACCGCCCGACGCTGCCCCCAGAACTCCACAAAAAACTTCCGGTTAATTGATTTTCTCCAAACATGAGATTTAATATGTAACTTTCTTCTGAATTAAAAATTATCAGTAGAACTGTAGAAATGGCATGTTAGAGGGCAGTGAAAAGCCTTCGATTGGACACATAGCGCTACCTAAAATGTTTTTTTTCTTTTCCTACGCCATTACTTCGGCTATTCAGCTATTCTGCGTCGGGCGGCCCAGTATAAAAGAACTTAGGCTGGGCTGGCGATTGATATTGTTCGTTTAGTTTGATATCCAGGGGACAAGTGAGAACAATTTCGGACGCGAACAACTTCACCCCTCCACCCCACCTAAACAAACATCAAGTTTGAACGTGCTGCGAATTACGTTTTTAAGATATTTTGTTCACATATACACACGGACCATGCGGAAATACATTTATTTCGCATCTGTTTCCGCTTAAAACTCAAAAATTTGACATTAAACCAATGTTCAACAATAAAGGAAAGTAAAAACAGAATTCTATGTGAACATTCACAAGACTTTTTCTCGCTTACTGCAGAGCTCCAGTACTCTTAGTGCAGAGCTCCAGTTCTCTTAGTGCAGAGCTCCAGTTCTCTTACTGCAGACCTCCAGTTCTCTTACAGCAGGAGCTCCAGTTCTCTTACTGCAGGAGCTCCAGTTCTCTTACTGCAGGAGCTCCAGTTCTCTTACTGCAGAGCTCCAGTTCTCTTACTGCAGAGCTCCAGTTCTCTTACTTTCTTACTGCAGAGCTCCAGTTTCTTACAGCAGAAGTCCAGTTTCTTATCGACAATTTTTTTTCTTCAATATTGTAATTTTTGCTTTCTCTTCGCAGCTGTAGGAGGAAGTGTTTCTATCTTTCGGTCTCTTCGCAGTGTAGAGGAAGTGTTGCATTTGGTCTGCACCTGTAGGCGGAAGTGTTTTGCTTAATCTTGTCTGCAGCTGTAGGCGAAGTGGTTGCTATCTTGTCTTGCAAGCTGTAGGAGAAAGTGTTGCTATCTCGTCCTTGCATCTGCTAGTGCGGAAGTGCTTGCTATCTTGTTCTTGCAGCTGTACTCGGCGAAGTGTTGCTATCTTGTCCCGCATCTTAAGGCGGAAGTGTGCTATCTTCTCTTGCACTTTAGGCGAAGTGTTGCTATCCTTGCTCCGCACTGTAAGCGGAAGTGTTGCCTATCTTGTCTCGCAGCTGTAGCGGAATGTTTGCCTATCTTGTCTTGCAGTCTGTAGCGGACGTGCCTGCTATCCTTTGTCTTGCAGCTGTAGGAGGAAGTGTTTTGCTATCTTTGTCTTGGCATGTCTGTAGGCGGAAGGTGTTTGCGATCCTTGTCTCGCAGCTTTAGGTCGGCGAAGTGTTGTCTATCTTTGTCTTGGCCCGTGCTTGTACGGCGGAAGTTGTGTTGCTATTCTCTTGCATCTGTACGAGGAAGTGTTGCTATCTTTGTCTTTGACCGCTGTAGGGCGGAAGTGTTGCTATCTTGTCATCCAGCTGTAGGCGGAAGTGTTTGCTATCTTGTCTTGCAGCTGTAGGCCGGAAGTGTTTGCTATCTTGTCTCGCAGCTGTAGCGGATGTTGCTATCTTGTCTTGCAGCTGTAGGCGGAAGTGTTGCTATCCTTCTCTTGCAGCTGTAGGAGGAATGTTGCTTATCTTGTCTTGCAGCTGTAGGCGGAAGTGTTGCTATCTTGTCTCGCAGCTGTAGGCGGAAGTGTTGCTATCTTGTCTTGCAGCTGTAGGCGGAAGTGTTGCTATCTTCTCTTGCAGCTGTAGGAGGAAGTGTTGCTATCTTGTCTTGCAGCTGTAGGCGGAAGTGTTGCTATCTTGTCCTTGAAGCGTAGCGAAGTGTTGCCTATCCTTCTGCCAGCTGTAGGCGGAATGTTGCTATCTTGTCTTGCAGCTGTAGGCGGAAGTGTTGCTATCTTGTCTGCAGCTGTAGGCGGAAGTGTTGCTATCTTGTCTTGGCAGCTGTAGGCGGAAGTGTTGGCTATCTTTGTCTTGCAGCTGTAGGCGGAAGTGTTGCTTTCTTGTCTTGCAGCTGTAAGGCGAAGTGTTGCTATCTTGTCTTGCAGTCTGTAGGCGAAGTGTTTGGGGCTAGCGGTTCCTCTTGCAGCGTAGGCGAAGTGTTGCTATCTTGTCATTGCAGCTGTAGGCGAAGTGTGCTATTCTTGTCCCTTGCATCGGTATGCGGAAGTGTTTGCTTTCTTGTCTTGTCAGCGTAGGGGAAGTGTTGCTTCTTCTCTTGCAGCTGTATGCGGAAGTGTGCTAGTCTTCTCTTTGCAAGCTGTAGGGCGGAAGTGTTGCATCTTCCTTGCAGCTGTTAGCGGAACGTGTTGCGATCTTGTCTTTTCACTGTAGGCGGAAGTGTTGCTAATCTTCTCGTTGCAGCTGTATGCGGAAGTGTTGCTATCTTGGTCTCGCAGCTTTAGGCGGAAGTGTTCATCCTTTCTCTTGCAGCTGTAGCGGGAATTGGTTTGCTATCACGTTGTCTTGCATCTGGTAGGCCGGAAGTGTTGCTATCTTACTCCTTC
Organism: Triatoma infestans; assembly: GCA_011037195.1. Lineage (NCBI taxonomy): Eukaryota > Metazoa > Arthropoda > Insecta > Hemiptera > Reduviidae > Triatoma > Triatoma infestans. The sequence continues at coordinate 70,758 of JAAEAF010000038.1, forward strand.
CCGATGCAGCTGTAGGCGGAAGTGTTGCTATCTTTGTCTCGCAGCTGTAGGCGGAAGTGTTGCATATCTTCTCTTGCGCTTTTGTCAGAGGAAGTTGTTGTCTATCTTGTCTTGCAGCTGTAAGGCGGAAAGTGTTGCTATCTTGTCTTGCAGCTGTAGGCGGAAGTGTTGCTATCTCTCTTTGCAGCTGAGGGGGAGTAAGTTTTGCTATCTTTGTCTTGCAGCGCGGTAGGCGGAATTGTTGCGATCATTGTCTCGCAGCTGAGTCGGAGTGTTGCTAGCTTGGTCTTGCAGCTGTAGCGAAGTGTTGCTATCCTTGTCTGCCGCTGTAGGCGTAAGTGTTGCTGCATCTTGTCTCGCAGCTGTAGGAGGAAGTGTGTTTGCTATCTTGTCTTCAGCTGTAGGCGGAAGTGTTGCTCATCTTGTCTGCAGCTGTAGCGGAAAGTGTTGCTATGTGTCTTGCAGCTGTAGGTCGCGGAACTGTTTGCTATCTTTTGTCTTGCAGCTGTATGCGGAAGTGTTTGCGATCTTTGTCTTGCACTGTAGGCGGAAGTGTTGCTATCTTTCTTGCAGCTGTAGGCGGAAGTTTTGCTATCTTTTTGTCTTGCAGCTGTAGGCGGAAGTGTTGCTATCTTGTCTTGCAGCTGTAGGCGGAGTGTTGCTTTCTTGTCTTGCAGCTGTAGGCGGAAGTTTGCTTTCCTCTTGCAGCTGTAGGCGAAGTGTTTGCTATCTGTCTTGCAGCTGTAGGCGTGGAGTGTTGCTAATCTTGTCTTGCAGCTGTAGGGGAAGTGTGCTATCTTCTCTGCAGCTGTAGTAGGCAGTGGTGCTATCTTGTCTTGCAGCTGTAGGCGGAAGTGTTGCTATCTTGTCTTGCAGCTGTAGGCGGAAGTGTTGCTTTCTTGTCTTGCAGCTGTAGGCGGAAGTGTTGCTATCTTCTCTTGCAGCTGTAGGCGGAAGTGTTGCTATCTTCTCTTGCAGCTGTAGGCGGAAGTGTTGCTATCTTCTCTTGCAGCTGTAGGCGGAAGTGTTGCTATCTTGTCTTGCAGCTGTAGGCGGAAGTGTTGCTATCTTGTCTCGCAGCTGTAGGCGGAAGTGTTGCTATCTTGTCAGAGTTTGCGAATTTGAATTTCACGGAAATAAATGCTTCAGTTAACTTGAATACGAAAAACATGTTGACAAATAGTCTGTGTCAAAAGGCAAAGTTGATATGTCAAATCAACTCAAATTTTACTGCGTGTTTCTATGTTAAGTGATTTGAAAAATCGATTTCAAAGTTTTGTTTTTAAATTTTTTAAACAAACCTGGCTGATGCAGTGTTAAAAACCCATATTATGGCACAACCTTCCTCGCCTATCCAGAGACAGATGCGCGTAATTTCGATCTGCATTCGATGAATTAGTGCAATAGAAACCGCAATCAAAACCCTGTTACAATATGCAGATTACAATATCAGCTTGCTATTTATTATCATGTAGACTTGTAATTAACAGTGAAATAAACTTAATAATTACAGGCGAACAGCGTGCTGCGAAAACACTCACCTCCTTTTACTTGTACTTATATAAATTTAAGAATATAAATTTGCTTCAAACTGGAAGTTTTTACTGAACGTTTAGTTGGTATTGTCTTTACACGTATATAAATGGAGACACGTTAAGAACAGGAGTGGTAGTAGCTGCGGAGAAGTGTACATGCCAACAATACTTAAACTACCAGCTTGATTATATCTCAGATTACATATCTTCCACCACCCATACAATCCTTTTTTTCTGGGAAATGTTTCTGTATATGTAGATAAGTATAATGTGTACTGTATAAGTAATCAACTATAAAGAGAATTAGTTGGAGCCCTTTCGGAAAATTGCGAAAGTCACTTCCGGTTGACTGATTTTTAGCAGAAACCTTCCTGATAGATGCGATGGGATATCAACTTTAAACTTACCGTATTTTTTTTGTTTTTGAAATATTTTTTCTCACATACACACAAACAATTCGCTGAAAACTTTTTCGTACTCAGGTGACCGGAAATAACTAATACGTGTCACATCTTATGGTGAGAATTCATTTTGTAAGATTTGACAGATCGCTATACTTCCTCTCCCACACTAACAAAAGTTAAAATATTTAAAATTGATAAAGAAAGCAGCTTAATTACATGTTTACCCTCTATTACTACTATGTCTTGTAATTATACCGGAAAAACTTATTGTTGCATTTCCTGTGGACATAGACACATTTTAAAGTGTGCAATCTGGACTACCATGTAATCAAGCATATTCCATTACTAGCTGCCAGTGTACTAACTACCCACCATGCACTATCAATCAACATTTAACATAGAGTGTTAACAACGGCTATACTTTGGAATGAAAATACAATTTTTAACACGCCCAGAAAATTACATAATTTTGTAACAAATTGAGTAAATTGGGGAAATTGGAGTAAGAAAAAGTGGTTATGAGTGCTCCACACTAGATTATATATATATATATGTATGTGGTATTATATATTCGTATATATTATATACGCGTTTATATATGTATAATATTATTATTATGGTTAGGCTTGCGGACCTGAGTTAGCACTGCTATACAGACAGACAGGCTCTCATTTAACTTCCTTTAATTAAATATATGAATATGTTTGAAATAATTGTAAAGGCCTAATGAGCATTACATGGACGAAGTGAGGATTAATGTCGCCAGAAATGCAGCCCACAAACAAGTCATTCATTAAAAGGAATCGAAATTGCTTTTTCTTTTCTAAATTCTTATGAACTAAAATTTACTTAAATCCATTAAACTCCATAATTACTGTTAGCACCCGTGCGAACCACTTAATCCAGGGCGTCTTAAGCGGCGTAAACATTATTCAGCACTGTGTCTAATTATTCAAAATAACCAATTCTTAACATTTTATTTTAATTGACTTCCTTTGGATTGCAAGTAGCGTGGAGAGCAGGACTTGTTACAGTCTTGTATTTACTAACGTCAACAACTGTTGAATAACGTTCACTGCTAAGTGTAAGAACGCAGGTATAGATCAAAATGTTAGAACTTTCGTCTCACGTAATGTGTTATTTGTACATATCTGTTAGAATGAGAATGGTTAGAGGAATGTCGCTTCACTGAATTTCTTAGAAAAATAATAGAATCTAAGCAAAAATTAAATTTTAAATACTGGTGCTCGCATTTCTCATTACTGTCTATTTAACTACTTTTCATTACAAAATTCGTATTACTTGCTAGTGTTAGAGTAGCAGCGGCAAACAAATATACAGAAAGCTACATTCAACGGAATAAAAGATCTGTTTTGAAAAATTCGCACCACTTTCTGTAACATCCACGCTTCCTAACTGATGCATTTTCTTGCCTTCTCCAAGCAATATATTGGCGAAAGATTCCGGTAATACTTTCTCCGGCTGCAAATCTCAGTTCTGATTGACAGTTTTCTGTTGAAAGTTTCGTGTGGGATATTCTAGTTTTAGCCGACTGAAATATAAAACCTCAACTCGCTGCCATGTTTTTGTCATTTGTATGGCCGACAAATTAAGAGAAAGTAAATTTGTGTAGCCCCAACTGTCCAGATAGTGATCTTGCAAGTAAGTTGCATATAGGCTGCTATTTTTCTTTAAAAAGTGCATTAATATATTAATAAAGATTATCACTAATATATGTGATTGAAGTGGGAAGCGGAACTACACAGAAGGAAGTAACCAGTGTCAAGGCGAACCACCTACAATACTCTGTCCACTTCTGTTTTTTTTTTTTTTTTTTTAATTCGTTTGAAGTACTTGTTTATAAAAACTTGCTTTAGTTTCCTTACTGTGAACATATCTTCCGTTTATAGGAGGTCAGACGCAATCGAAAATATCTTATCAGATATAAACAAAATTTTATGTGAAACCCTTGTAAACGTGAAATAGGAAACCATTAAACAATGAATCATATATGTATTTTGCCAATAAACTATGTACAGATAAACAGAAACAAGCGATGTAATATTATATGCACACTCACAACTTATTATTGTAAGAGCGAGTATTGCATTCGTTAAAATATTTGCGATTTGCATTTTCTCCGGATCCTAATCGAATGAACGAATCGAACGTGAACACTCACATGACTTACTCTCACTCTAATCAATACAATTAAATTAACAAATTATCTTTAAAATTGCAAATGTTTACAATTTAGTTGAGCTGGTCACAATTAGGGATATATTGTTATGATACATAAAGTGTTATACTTGATTATCTGAGCGGACTTGTGTGCAGCGCCCTCCACACATAACAGATTTTTCCCTGTAGCTTATCATTCTCGTCCAGAAAACATTCCAAAATCTCTGAGAACTTGTCCTCTAGATCAGTGATCACCAAACTTTTTTGATCGCGTACCCCTAAGACGAAAACAATTATAATATAATAATATAATGTATGTTTACATGTGAGTGTGTAGTCAAAAATAAAATTATTTATTATTTATTTTCATCACAGATATTTTCCGTGATATTTTCCTGCTTGTTTTTGTGGTCATCTACCGGTTTCGGGCGTTCGCCCATCATTAGGATGTTTTTGTCTAAACAGTGTGAAAGCATAGATTTGCACAGAGCAAATTCAGTTATTACACTGACTTTTTTACTTTCTCTTACTCCTCCTAGTAAGAGGACGTATTGTAATCGTGTCAAATTTTCGATATCGAGTTTTCACCGGAAATATCCGTTTTGAGGTCCCCTGAGTCAAAAAAAGTGGTTTTTAGGAAATGGTCTGTGTATGTGTGTGTGTGTGTGTGTGTGTGTATTGTGAACAGCATAGCTCAAAAACCAAAAACCGTAAAAAAGTTGAAACTTGATATTTCGTTTAGGTATCACCATGGCATCTGACATGGGTCATCTGTCAAAATTCCTCAACCGGAAGTACCACTTTACTGTTTTTTTTTTTTTTACTTTTTGCGATTTTCTCAAAAATGGCTCCAAAGATTTTCTTTAAACTTGGTATATCAACTACACATACAAAGAGCTACAACTTTTATTTGAAACATTTCTCTGGGAAAATTCATTTAAGGGCACTTTTGGGGGAGGGGTGGGGTTATGTTTTTCTCTAAAGTGCTATCATAGTTGATTATACAATTCTATCATCCAAACAAAATTAATTAGAAATAAATGGATGGCCAAAATTCAGAGTTTCAAGAAAATTAGTTAACCGGAAGTGCGCTTTTACTGAACGGTTTTTTAGTTTTCGTCGTATTTGAATTAATTTGGTACACAAACTATAAAATTTGTCAATTATAATTTTGATAACTAGAGTAAGAGAAAGTTGTGTGAGTGTTTCACACCAGATTTTTTTTTTAAACTGTTTTTGTTAGGACCTAACTTGGTTAAGGAGGGGTTCGTTATACCTGGGTGGGTAAGTACATGTTTTTCCTTTTTGAGCCTATTGTACATTGTTCCTTTTTAAGAACATCTAACAAGTGGGTGTGGATAACTTAAATTACGTTTTTGAATGAGATTTACTTTGATAATTAATTACCCATATTGTCTTACTATTTTTTTTTCATTGTTGTTTGATTGTGGAACAAAGTGAAAGACCAATGTGTCAGCCGTGGACTGCTGTGGAATAATTAGTGATAAGAAATGAAATGAAAAAAACAACGACAGTGGAATGATTATATAATATGCCCAGTTTTGAAACCGAACAAACATAAAATTGTTGTGGTTGGTTCCGCAGAGCTGGAAAGCATCAGATATATTTTCCGTGATAGCCTGCTTCTTTTTGTGATCATTGACCGGTTTCGGGCGTTTCCCATCATCAGGATGTTTTTGTCAAACAGTGTAATAACATAGACTAACTACCATTTGCTCTGTGCATGGTAAAATTAGTGTCACCATAGTACCTGATAACTTAAGAAACCGCTATTTTGACGACTGTATAAGCAGTAAGTGGCCAGATAGTTATTCTAAGCTTGACAGCCAGGTGGGAAGTGCCATGTATGACCCAACAGCAAAATTCTGTAGATTGGCTCGTTTGTCTGAATATGCCTCAGTATTCACTCCCAAACTTGTTGATACTTATGGCACTTCAGAATATTCCTTCACTACCGCATGAAAAATATTTAATATTGTGTGGTAGTTTAAGTGGTCTATCTAAAATAGGGAACGCTTTTAACTCTTCTACGCACAACCATATAATTATAGAAATTATAAGCTTAATTATATCATAGAGACAGAAACTAAGATCTCAATCAATTTCTTATGGATAAAAAGGGCATAGCGGTTTAAACCATAATGAAATGGTAGACGCTAGATACGATAATTTCGATAGATTTCGCTATCGAAAGAGGCAGCCGTATCTGGCGAACTGTCAGATATTTAAACTTCCTATCTCAGATCTGAACAGAGTTTTAAAGAATGCATTAGCTCAGAATTGGCAATCAGATTTATCTTTTTTTCCATAAGGGGGTCTTTTATCAAAGAAATGTTGTTAGACTGGACAAACAGCCATGGTTCAGAGGAATGGGTATGAGCAAAACACTTGGTCATAACAATCTGTCGAATCAGATCGAATCATGCCGTATGTCAAGCTTATCTACATAAGATCGGTACAAGAATTCATCACTGTGTGTCTCTTGTAATGAGCCCGAAGATTTCAAACATACAATATGAAAGTGAAAGATCACTTTATTTCATCACTTGTCTAAGTACCTGACATCACCCTTTCACTATGAAGAAATAATTTTTTCTAATAATATACAAGTTTATAAACTAATTTATGAATTTGTTTTAAGTTGCAAATGCAATTAAAGTTACCATAAAGTTAGTTTTTTTATTTATTACATTTTCTTTAATTTGTTTTGCTGTTTTAAAAAAATGAAGAATTATTGAATGTATTTTAAGTTTAAACAAATGTACTATTGTGCCATTTAATAGATAAATTGAAAGAAAGAAAAAATTAATTATAAAAAGTGCAAGACTTTAATGACGATATTAAAAATAGAAGACTAAACTAACGTACGATTATTTCATGGAACGGTAAATTGCCGAATCCTACTAATTAAGCGTATATAAAATATAAAAGTTGGTGATCATTAAAACCTAACCTAGTCTATGACAACATGGCGAAAAGCTAAAGCTAATAAAATAAAATAAAATCTGGTGTGAAACACTCACATAACATTCCCTTACTCCAGTTCTCAAAATTATAATTGACAAATTTTATAGTTTATGTACCAAATTTAAACGAAATTCGTCGAAAACTGAAAAACTGTTCAGTAAAAGCGCACTTCCGGTTTACTAATTTTCCCTTGAAACTCGGAATTTTGGCGATCTGTTATTTCTAATTATTTTCTTTTTGGATGATAGAAATTGTATAAATCACTATGATAGCACTTTAGAGGAAGCTGTAACCCCCCCCACCCATAAAAGTGCCCTTAAATGAATTTTCCCAGAGAAACGTTTTAAATAAATAATGTAGATCTTTGCATGTTTAGTTTATAGTACAAGTTTCAAGAAAATCGTTGGAGCCATTTTTGAGAAAATTGCGAAAAACTGAAAAAAATCATTTAGTAAAGTGGTAAAGTAAACGCACTTTTCAAACTCGGAATTTCAACAACATATTCAATTCTAATTAACATTATTTAGATGACAGAATTGTCTAATAAACTGAAATAGCACTTTAGATGAAAACCTAACCCCACCCCTTCTCCAGAAGTGCCCTCAAATAAATTTTCACAGAGAAATGTTTCAAATAAAAGTTGTAGCTGTTTGTATGTGTAGTTGATATACCAAGTTTAAAGAAAATCGTCGGAACCATTTTTAAGAAAATCGCAAAAACCTAAAAAAACGAACTAGTAAAGTGGTACTTGCGGTTAGGGAATTTTGAGAGATAACGCACCGTCATATCCCATGGTGATACCTAAACGTAATATCAAGTTTCAACTTTCTACGGCATTTCGTTTTTTGAGCTATGTTGTTCACATTCACACACACAGACCATTTGCTAAAAACCACTTTTTTACTTTCTCTTACTCCTTGTAAGAAGAAGTATTGTAATCGTGTCAAATTTTCGATATCGAATTTTCATCGGAAATATCCGTCTTGAGGTCCCCTGAGTATAAAAAAGTGGTTTTTAGCAAATGGTCTGTGTGTGTGTGGGTGTGTGTGTGTGTGTATGTGAACAGCATAGCTCAAAAACGAAAAAATGTAGAAAGTTGAAACTTGATATTCCGTTTAGGTATCACCATGGCATCTGATAGTGGGTGGTCATCTGTCGAAATTCCCCAACCAGTTTTTTGCGATTTTCTCAAAAATGGCTCCAATGATTTTTTTAAAACTTGATATAACAACTAAACATACAAAGAGCTACAACTTTTATTTGAAACATTTCTCTGGGAAAATTCATGTAAAGGCAGGTATGGGAGAGGGGTGGGGTAATGTTTTTCTCCAAAGTGCTATCATAGTTGATTATACAATTCTATCATCCAAACAAAATAATTAGAAATAAATGGATGGCCAAATTCAGAGTTTCAAGGAAATTAGTTAACCGGAAGTGCACTTTTACTAAACGGTTTTTTCAGTTTTCGTCGTATTTGAATTAATTTGGTACACAAACTATAAAATTTGTCAATTATAATTTTGGGAACTGGAGTAAGAGAAAGTTGTGTGTGTGTTGCACACCAGATTTTTTTGGACTCAGGGGACCTCAAAACGGATATTTCCGCTGAAAACTCGATATCGAAAATTTTGGCACGATTACAATACTTCCTCTTACTAGGAGTAAGAGAAAGTAAAAAAGTAATACAATTTTTACTTTCTCTTATCTTACTCTTAGTAAGAGGAAGTATTGTAATCGTGTGAAATTTTCCATATTGAGGTTTCACCGGAAATATCCGTTTTGAGTCCCCTGAGTACAAAAAAGTGGTTTTTAGCAAATGGTCTGTGTGTGCGCGCGTGATACAACCAACAAGTGTGAGTCTACAGAAACATTTCGTTGAAGTGAACTCTCTACACGAACTTGGTGAATTTGCTCTGACGATGGATGAATGTCCGAAACCGGTCAGGAACATAACTAATATGCATGCTACGACGGATAAAATACCGGAAGTAAATATCTCTTTAAAATGAAAATAATTCTTACAATTTGATAAAAAAGAATCACTAAACCGTAATAAAACCTAAAATAAAAGAAACTGTGTGTTGCACTGATTCTTAGTAAGTTTAATGTCTAATCGAATGGACGGTATAAATTTAGGATAACCACTTTAAAGGTTGAAGAATATAATTGTACATAAACACAGTAGTACAATAGTACGAATAACCACAACGAAAATTGTACTAAACGAAAGCAAATACTCTTTTTATTCTAATTCAACTACAATGATTTTTTGCAAACGAAAAACACACTTGATTTTTTTAGAACATTAATATAACCATATGATTTTTGTTTACGAACTTCCCCGTTCGGCTGCGCCACTTTACGGCGCGCCGGCTCTCCGCGCCGCCAAGCGGGAACTCCTCAGTTTTGAATGTTACACCCGGTTAGTTAAGTGCTATTCGTGCTATCACCCAGTGAATGTAGTTCTGTTTTAAGAGTAACAACCCGCTGATAAGTTTTGTTTTGTATGTCGGACCCGCTGTGATTGAGTAGAGTTTTATTCCGACACCCGGCTTAGATAAGCACCCAGTTAATTTTAGTGGAATTTGTTGACCCTCCAAATTCAGTGTTAGCTATTACAGTTAAACTCATTTGTAGTACATTATATTTCATCTGGGATTACCTCAAGGACGCCTGCCTGCAGCTTCTTCCAGGGTAACAGGTATATTTAAGGTTCATTCTGACTTGTAGATCGATCTATTTGCTCTGTTTGAACAGGTATACGCTGCCCAGTACGTGCCAGCTTAGAAGATTTGCAAGGTGAGTGCTCACAACCGTTTTCTCATATTATACAGACTTGTCGAGACCCCCCTTTGGAACTCCTGGTTACGCCAGGAGACAATACATACAGTCCACCCCCTGTTTTGTAGACCCGATATTAAACATAAATGGTCCTCCGGGCCGGATTTCGTACGGTTTTGTATAATTTTGTAGAATACGAAAATCCCAGAAGTCTAATTTTGCAAATTTTGAACCCAATTTAAATTAAATTATACCCAAATTTATTGAAACGGAAGTAATTTCAATTAAATTTACTCGAAACAATTTGAGTAATTACCCTATTGTCATTTTCAACAATTCTACTCATTAATTTTCAAATTTCAATCCAGAAATTCGAAATTCACATAATTAAAGTTTTATTCATAAGTAAATTGTAAAGTCTTAAAAACGACAAATCTTGCAAAGTTGAGTACAAGTTTGTATTGGTTTGGTCTAAAAATAGAGTTATTTGTTGATTTCCTGTGTGCAAAGTAGAAGAGGGTGTAAAGTACAAATTCAATTATTCTTCACTGGTTTGATTTTTGAAAGCGCTCTCAACTTTGGGCGCGTTGGTACGATCTCCATAAAAAAGCCGCGAACTTCAAATTTCAACCTCCTACACTGCTATCTAGTGAGCTTTGCTAACAACTCATACACGTTAATTCCAACGTCTCACACACGAGCGCAGGTCGAGCGCACACCTACTCGTTTGTTTACCAACAGATATATTCTCTTGTTTACCAATTGGTAATTTCCGTAAACACGTTTAAATCCCCCTTAATCTTATTAAAACTTTATCGTCTATAAACAGCTGGACATTTTAAACTCATTTTGTTTCCTTATTCTTTTCACTATTGTGGATTATTTTTACGTAATTTAATTACAGTTAATTTCTTTGAACTATTTATTTTATTCTAATTGAGAACAATATTAAGTGGTTGACTTTTGATTGTTCTTTAACTCCCGAATTATTAAAGTAGCACCGTTTAAATTATTAACTTCTCCGGTACTTGTGTTGAAGGAATTTGCTCCTCGCACATTAACACTTCGTAGTTTATTTTTTTTTTCAGCTGCAACTCTTCAATTTTAAAAGTGTATTTGGATACCGCTACAGTTTATGATTTCTATTTAAAATTCCCCAGTTCAAATCAATTTCCATTCTGACTCGAATTGAATTTGCTAATTCAACTCCATTCGTTCCTCGCATTGTTCAACCCTCATTCACCTTAACCCTTCCAGAATGCCTAAGGAACAAGTATCGGTCAAAAGCGAATCGTCCCGCGATTACTCCCAAGTACTGCAGTCGGCTCAGCGTCTGGTGGCGGAGCGGGAGGACATTTTCGCTGATGCGTCATCCATATACCAAATCGTCAAAGATTTTGATATTTCACAACTAACAACTCTTCAAGCATATGTCTCCCGGTTGGAACCGCTCGCTCAGGAATTTAAGATTGTTCAGTCGAAATTATTAGACCTCAATGTCGTCTTAAAGAAGGAGGATCAAATCGAAACGCGTCAAGTTCGGAACTCATTTCGTGATTTGACAATCCAAATCGAATGTCTCTACTTAGCTCTTAAAAAGCAAGAGCCTGCGCCTCCTTCGGCCACTGTTTCAACACCTCAAGGCGCTTCCACTAGCCATTTCAACCCGCTGGAGAAAATCCGGATCCCCCAGTTTGACGGAAATGTACAAGCTTGGCCGGAATTCTTCTCGTTATTTACGTCATTGATGCACCAAGCTCCAGGCATTAATGACACCCAGCGTTTCCAATATCTTAAAACCGCTCTGAAAGGCGAAGCCGCCTCTGTCATTTCTGGCTTACCATTAACTGGCGAGAATTATCAGGTAGCATACCAAGCTCTGATATCTCGGTATGCCAATCCACGTAGAATAGCTTCCATGTATTTTTCAAAACTCGACCTCTTTAAAAAACAATCCTCATCTTCTCTGTCCCATTTGAAGGACTTCCTTAACACACATAGGAGCTCAGTTAGTGCCCTTAAGGCCATGAATTTGGACGATTTAACTGATTTTTTTATTATTCTCCCTAGCGCTTCGAAATTTAAATGCAGACATTACCCGTAAGTTCGAAGATCGAATGGCCACTTCAGGAATACCCACATTCCAAAACCTTATTGACTTTGTAGTTCAGCAGGTGCAAACCATGGAACTGTCTCCTCACCCTACACCCTCTACTCGTAGTTCCCAGTTTGCTAAAGAAGTTAAAACACCCTCGCGTAGCATTTTTATGCTCAACTCAAACCCTACTCAAGTGAAACCCCGTACGGAGAGCCGTTCCAAATCACCTCCAAGTGTTTGTATTTTATGTCGCGCACCACACGTATTGTCTGTCTGCCCTCAGTTTGCCAATTTATCCCTGGACCGCAAATATGACTTTCTTCGTACTAAAAGGCGTTGTTTCAACTGTCTAGGCAATCATTTACGCTCTCAGTGTCAGTCCCGATTTTTATGCCGTGTGTGCCAGTCTAACCGGCATAACACCCTGCTGCACTCCGAACCCACACCCACTTCTCAACGCCCTTCAGCCCCTGAGGCTCCACTACCCGCAGCGCCTTCCCCCACTTTAAAACCAGCAGAACCCGAGGCGGCATGCTTTTTCAGTGCCAATGACACTGGTATGCCGCAGGTATTGTTGGGCACCCTCAACGCCAGCATCTCCGACGCTTGGGGAACTTCACACGTTATCCGAGCTGTCTTGGACCCGGGTTCACAGATTTCTGCTATATCCCAATCTTGTGTGGCCTTTTTAGGACTGCACACTGCCGCTACACGCGCTCAGGTCACCGGGGTTGGCAACGCGCCGGTTTCCGCCTCCGGTCTCATTAATTGCACTCTTCAGTCACGCGTTAAGAATTTTAAACTCCCTGTACACGCGTTAGTGCTGCCTTCTATAGCAGCTTCCTTACCCACGCATTCTATACCTCAGTCGCTACTTCAACGGTACTCGCACTTCCCTCTAGCGGACCCGCATTTTGGAACTCCCGCTCCCGTGGACATGCTCCTAGGAGCTGAAGTCTTCCCACTTCTGTTATGTCAAGGCGACCCGGTGCAGAATATGGAGGGCCTATCCGCCATTCCCACTCACTTCGGAATTGTCATACTAGGCGCCCTTGCCTCCGCGCAACCTGACATGCGCCTAACTTCTCTCCATGTTTCCTGCGCTCTGGCTGGCCAACTCCAGAAGTTCTGGGAGATCGAAGAGGTCCCCTATAATCGTAATGTTGACCCTGCCGATGCCTGGGTGGAACAACACTTCCTTGAAACTCACTCCCGTGACGCTGAGGGTCGTTACATAGTCGCACTTCCCTTCAAGCCGGGAAGCCCCCCGTTAGCCGTTAACGCCATTCCTCCACGGGCCTCACTAAATAATTTGGAGCGCCGGTTACGGAGTAAACCCACACTTCATACAGAATATTCTAAATTTATGCAGGAATACCTACGGTTGAACCATATGACTGAGGCTGACACTTTCGTGGACTACATTATTCCTCATCATGTGGTGACCAAGGGCCCCTCCGCCTCCGCTCGTGTGCGAGTGGTGTTCAACGCCTCCGCCAAGGACATTAATTATCTGTCACTCAACGACCGCCTACTACCTGGCCCAAAGCTCCAGCGCGACATTTGTTCGATACTACTCTCTTTTAGGCTTAACCCTATTGCCCTCACGGCTGACATTGAAAAAATGTACCGCCAGGTTCTTATACGCCCGCAAGACCGATGTCACCAGCACAATATGTGTCGCCCCGACCCCAAAGGCGAGGTCAAGGAAATGGAATTAAATACCGTAACATATGGCTTAACGCCATCCGCCTTTTTGGCCCAACGTGTTTTGTTACAGCTCGTTCAAGACCATGGGGGAACGTACCCCTTAGCTTCCAATGCCATTAGAACATGCACCTACGTCGATGATGTGATTACCGGAGCCCCGGACGCCCCTACAGCTTTGTTACTTCGCCAGCAGCTCGAAGAGCTACTCATTAAGGGCGGGTTTAGACTCAAGAAATGGGCCTCGAATTCTCCTGCTTTATTGGCCAAGTGGCGAAATCAACCCGAGTGTTGTGCCATTCCATTTGACTCCGGCGAACACGCCTTTCCAATTTTGGGCATCCTATGGGACCCTAACTCGGACGTGTTAAGATTTTCTCTATGCCCCTTTTATGGCGATCTCACTAAACGTTCCATTTTATCGCACATTGCGCGAGTGTTTGACCCGCTAGGTTACCTGGCACCCGTAACCTCCACTTTAAAAATTTTATTGCAACAGCTATGGGTCGCCCAGTTGCCCTGGGATGAACCCCTGTACGAGCCGTTACTTGGCAACGCGCTAACCATTATCCGCCAGTTACCTTTAGTGACTGATATTTGCATTCCCCGTTATGTACCTCACTCAGCGTCCTTCCCTATTGAGGTGGTTGGATTTTGCGATGCGTCGGCCCAGGCCTATGCCGCTTCTATTTACTTAATTTTTCGCCAAGACGCTCATGTCTACCCCACCTTATGGATAGCTAAATCGCGCGTTGCCCCTCTCAAAACTCTGTCAATTCCTAGACTCGAATTGTGTGCTGCGGTCTTACTCACCAGGCTATATGTTGCCTCAGGCGTTTCCGCCCTCTCTGGTGTGTCCAGTCGTCCCCGATTGTACTCGGACTCCCGTGATGTCCTTCACTGGCTTCACACCCCCCCTCATTGTCTACATACCTTTGTGGCCAACCGAGTGTCTCTGGTTCAAGAATTGGTGCCAGACTCTCACTGGGCTTACGTGCCCACTTCACAGAACCCTGCTGATTTAGCTACTCGGGCAATACCCCCCGCTAATTTCACTAAGAAGGAAACCCAGGCCTTGTGGCTCCATGGCCCCTCGTTTTTGACCTTATCCAAGGCGTTCTGGCCCCCTCCGTTTGCAGTAACGCACCCTGAACCTACCTCTGTTACTGAAGCTACTAATTTAATAGCTACCCTGCACCGTGCGAGCGTCATCGCCCCCTCCCCAGACACATTGCTGGAATCCCTACGTAGATTCAGTTCTTTCACCCTACTTAAGCGAGTTTTCGCCTGGATCCTTCGGTTCACTCGCATTACTCGACTCGATTTTCATGATCGCGGGCCTCTCCGAGTCCCATTGACCACTGACGAGCTCATGCAGTCGGAGCTCACCCTAGTTCGCCTAACCCAGGCTCACTACTTTACTGATTTACTACACGCACTCCGCACTTCGTTACCTGCACCCCCCTCTTTGGCTACCCTAAACCCTTTCCTTGACGAATCTGGACTCGTCAGGGTGGGCGGAAGACTCCAGCAGTCTTCTTTGCCGTTTCGCTCGAAACACCCGCTGCTGTTGCCAAAGCAGGCCCATTTCTCGATGCTCATTTGTACGCATTATCATATCTTACACCTGCACTCTGGTTCTAATACCGTGCTCCCAGCTATACGCGAAAGGTACTGGATTCTTTCTCTGAGGTGTTTACTTCGCAAGTGTATTCATCGCTGCATGACCTGTCATCGTTTCAGGGCTCATTCTTATCAACCGGTCATGGCCCCTTTACCCGCGCACCGAGTTACAGCCGCCCGTCCGTTTGCTCACGTTGGTGTGGATTTTGCAGGTCCATTTCCGACGCGCAGTGCATCACTTCGCTCTTATGTAACCACGAAAGGCTACTTATGTTTATTCGTGTGCTCGGCCACCCAGGCCCTGCATTTAGAATTTGCCTCTGCACTGTCCACGGACTGTTTTTTAGCCGCATTCGACCGCTTTATAGCTCGGCGTGGCTTGCCGAATTGTATTTATTCGGACTGTGGGCGTAACTTCGTGGGTGCCGCGAAAGAATTGCGCTCCCTTTATGATTTCCTACGCGCCTCCTCAGCGGTCATTGACTCTCATCTGAGTAACCGTGCCGTTTCCTGGCAGTTTAACCCCCCGTATGCACCGCACTTTGGTGGACTTTGGGAAGCCGGAGTTAAGTCAGTCAAAACCCTGCTTGTGCGCCTCGCTGGCGAACGCCCATATTCTGCAGAGGAATATTTCACACTCTTTGCCCGCATTGAAGCGGTGTTAAACAGCCGGCCTCTATTTCCTATAGCCTCGGACCCTAATGAGTCCGCAGGATACCTCACTCCTGGACACTTTCTCATTGGCTCCTCATTGCTTTGTCTGCCCGAGGTCCCTATTCCCGCTGAAGCCTCTGTTCGCCATCGCTGGCAAGTACTGCGCCGTACAGCCCAGACATTTTGGAAGCGCTGGTCGCGAGAGTACTTAAACTCCATGCTCCAGCGGATGAAGTGGTGCCGCCCTGGCTCTGATGCCGTGGTGGGTGATGTGGTGTACGTGCGATGCGCCAACGCTGCTCCACTCGATTGGCCCGTTGGCCGTATTGTAGCATTACACTCTGGTCCCGATCACGTTTCCCGAGTCGCCTCAGTCCGTACTGGCAGCGGTGTTATCACCCGTCCAGTGCGCCGCCTTATTCCCTTACCTACCGCGGAATGAGCGTTGCTCTTCCCGGCTCTCGTTTCCCTATCCCATCCCTTTTTCCCTTTTCACCACTCCCGCAGCAGAGGGATTTACGCTCCCTCCCCCGCTTCCTTTGAACCCCTCGCTTAATCCATAGTACCCGTATTGTTAAAAGCTATTGCTTTTAAGGTGGGCGGTATGTTTACGAACTTCCCCGTTCGGCTGCGCCACTTTACGGCGCGCCGGCTCTCCGCGCCGCCAAGCGGGAACTTCTCAGTTTTGAATGTTACACCCGTCTAGTTAAGTGCTATTCGTGCTATCACCGTGTGAATGTAGTTCTGTTTTAAGAGTAACAACCCGCTGATAAGTTTTGTTTTGTATGTCGGACCCGCTGTGATTGAGTAGAGTTTTATTCCGACACCCGGCTTAGATAAGCACCCAGTTAATTTTAGTGGAATTTGTTGACCCTCCAAATTCAGTGTTAGCTATTACAGTTAAACTCATTTGCAGTACATTATATTTCATCTGGGATTACCTCAAGGACGCCTGCCTGCAGCTTCTTCCAGGGTAACAGGTATATTTAAGGTTCATTCTGACTTGTAGATCGATCTATTTGTTCTGTTTGAACAGGTATACGCTGCCCCGTACGTGCCAGCTTAGAAGATTTGCAAGGTGAGTGCTCACAACCGTTTTCTCATATTATACAGACTTGTCGAGACCCCCCTTTGGACTCCTGGTTACGCCAGGAGACAATACATACAGTCCACCCCCTGTTTTGTAGACCCGATATTAAACAATTTTTATATAGTGAAGTATAAATTGTCTTCTAACAGAAACAAAATAATTTGATTGGTAACTAGGTCCCGTAGGTATTTTATTAATTATCAAATTGTGCAATAATCTCACACAACTTACTCTTACTCCAGTTCTCATAATTATAATTGACAAATTTTATAGTTTGTATACCAAATTTAATGAAATTCGGCGAAAACTGCTCAGTAAAAGCGCACTTCCGGTTCACTAATTTGCTTGAAACTCGGAATTTTGGTCATCTATTTATTTCTAATTTATTTTCTTTGGATGATAGCACTTCAGAGAAAAACATAACCCCACCCCTAAAAGTGCTCTTAAATGAATTTTCTCAGAGAAATGTTTGAAATAAAAGTTGTAGATCTTTGTATGTTTAGTTTATATATGAAGTTTCAAGAAAATCGTTGGAGCCATTTTTGAGAAAATTGCGAACAAGAGAATAAATCATTTAGTAAAGTGGTAAAGTAAACGCACTTCCGGTTATCCGATTTTTTTCAAACTCAGAATTTCAACAACATATTTAATTCTAATTTTCATTATTTAGATGGCAGAATTGTCTAATAAACTTAAATAGCACTTTAGATGGAAACCTAACTGCCCCCTCCCTCATACCTGCACTTAAATTAATTTTCCCAGAGAATTGTTCAATAAAAGTTGAGCTGTTTGGTTGTGTAGTTGATATACAATGTATAGAAATCGCGGAGCCATTTCGAGAAAAACGCAAAAAAGTAAAAAAAACAACTAGTAAAGTGGTACTTCCGGTTGAGGAATTTTGAAAGATGACCCACTGTCGGATCCCATGGTGATACCTAAAAGTAATATCATGTTTTAACTTTCTACGGTTTTTCGTTTTTGAGCTATGCTGTTCAAATATATACACACATACACACACAGACCATTTGCTAAAAAACACTTTTTTGGGCCAGGGGACCTCAAAGCGGATATTTCCGGTGAAAACTTGATATCGAAAATTTGACATGATTACAATACTTCCTCTTACTAGGAGTGAGAGAAAGTAAAAAAATCAAGGTATTTCAAACATATTTACTGTTTTCTATATAATTAATGTGAGCTATAAAGAAAAAAAACTCAGAATTTTCATTCCATAGTTGAAAAAGAAGGCAAGGACAGAATTCTGCGGAAACGCAAGATCCGCCATTTTATGTTTCGCAGTTTATAATCTTGGGACAAAATAAAATTCATGTGTAAACATCCACAAAAATTTCTCAATGGAATTTTAATTTTGGTTAAAATACTTTTCTTTCACCTGGAGTTTGTAGCTATTCATTATATTGTGAATAATTTTATGTATGTGGCACAGTCCACAATGTATTGAAAGAGTGCTTTAAAGATGGAATTCTAGACAAAAGCTAATTTAATCAAAATCTAGTTTCTCGCAACAACATAAAAAAGGAATCGAACTAATTATTAGTGCAATTAAACAAATAAATTATAGAAAGTAGAAGCGTTATATATTACGAGTTCGAAAATGTAGAGCCATTGTATATATATCCAGTTATTGATTAGAAAAAGAAATAGGATGTGGAAATGTAGATTTAAATTATAAAATAAAAATTAAATTGGGTGGAATTAAAACTACTTTAAGTAAACATAAAATTAATTGGAGTTATTAAACTTAATAAAATGGTTTTTTTTTTAGGAAACCTTACACTCTTCTCCAACACAAAACTCCTTTAATTGAACTTTCATGAGAAAAAATTTCAAAGAAAAGTGATAGATCTCTGTATTCATAGTTAGTGTACCAAATTTAAAGAAATCCGTTGGAGTTTTTACAGTGAAAAACGCAGAAAAAAACTGATCAGTAAAAACACACTTCCGGTCAACCGATTTTCTTTAAACTCGAAATTTCTGCAGCGTATTTAATTCTAATTAATATTATTAAGATGACAGAATTATGTAATAAACTGAAATTGCACTTTATAAGTAAACATAACCCCATTCCTTCACCAAAAGTCACCCTAAATGAACATTTCCACGGAAATATTTCAAATAAAAATTATAGCTCTTGGTAATAAAGAAAATTGTTCATGTTTAAAGAAAATCGTTGGAGCCATTTTTGAGAAAATTGCAAACAAATGAATAAAACTTTCAGTAAATGGTACTTCCGGTTGAGGAATTTAGACAGACACCTACTGTCGGATTCCATGGTGATACCTAAACGAAATATCAACTTTCAACGATATTTTGTTTTTGAGCTATACTGTTCACACACACACACGAAGAGACTATTTGTAAGAGAAAGTAAAGAAGTTAAGTAGCCTATTTTTTCAGGGGGCTTAACGTTCAACTACCAAATTAAGTGTGATGGACGGGGCGGAAGCACCCACTTTACTAATAACATTTTTTAAACGAATATAAAATTTAACATTTATGCGCGGGACTCGAACTGGGGACCTCCCACTTACAAGTCCATGCTCATAACCACTACACCAACAGCCGCCAGTAATATAAATGTTATATTCACTCCGACTCCTCTGTAGAGATATATATAAATATATAAATGCAGGAAATTGTTCCTTTTTGCCATTTTAAATAATAATTACATTTATTTCGCATTTTCTTTAACAAAACAAGAAAGAAACCCCGTGATATTTATTATCGTTGGAAAGCTGGTGAAATGTAGATATTTTTTCTGTCACCGGACCATACGCTAGCCTTAAAGAAATTTATAAGAAAATACTATTGAAAAGTTGTTTTTAACAGTGGAAGCGCTGTAGAGTTGAGTTTAAAGTCTCTGAAAAACCTTATAATTAATTAAATTGAAATAAAACTTCTGTTTCTTATAGGAAATTTAATGCTCTTTCCAAAGGTGTAAGTGAATATGATAACGTTTTGAGATATAATCAATTTTATGAGAAAAAGCAGGAAAATATACCCCACAATGGTGTTACAAATATACTTTAGAAAGTTCTTATTATTTCAACTATTTAACAATTTCTTTTAGATTCATTTATTACATACAGGTGTTGAGACACATTCATTTTTATTATTACTAATTTATAAACTCACATAGGATAATATTTTTTTTGAAGTTGTTTAAAACATAGCTAAAGCAAGCTAAATAATTCCCTATACTCGTACACAGGCAATATCAGTGTAGTTTTCACGTATCTTTGGAAAGGAGAGCAATTGGCAGGTTTGGTTGAAAGAGGCAGCAATGTTAGCGTACAGATCAGCGTGGCAAACATCTACACCGAACCAACTACCGCAACACAAAGGTTGTAAATCAACTTTAATATTTTTTTTTTACAATATCATGAACTTACTGCAGTGCATGTTATTATTATATTGGCACACTGGTAAGGTGTGATCACCAATGGAACTAGTAAAATGTTTTGAAAATAATCACAGAATATCTCACCAGATCTCTTTAGTTGCTATGTGAATTGTGGCTTTTTAAGAATTAGAATGGAATGTCCTTACATTGTGATCGCATTTTATTAGTGTTATTTAATTTAATTTAAAAAAAATGCTTTAAAAGATATATATATATGATATATATATAAAGGTATGTATATGATATTTGCGTACAAGGTTTAAACGGAAGTTAGGGAGAAAGCAATAGGGCCATATTTACTAAAAATCACGTCCTTAGATTTTCTCTTACTACGAGCTCACTGGCTGGTGATGGGCAGTGTTGTCCGTAATGAGAGAACACTTCCCAGAGGCCGGCACTGAGTAGGCTTCATTGGCAGAATAATATGTCAGGGCCAGTGCTCTAATCCTTAAAAACAAAAATAAAAATTCCTAGGATTTCGCAATTTTGAGATCATTTGTTCACACACATAGATACCATTCGTTAAAAACATTTTTTCGTTCTTATGGAATCTGAAAGCATCAACTTCCAGTAAAATCTCAATCTCAAAAAATCGTTACGATCGCAGCAGGAAAAGAAAGTAAATCATGCAAGTATGATACAGTAAACAAATTATGGTCAGAGCTAAATGTTGATTTATCTCTCAAAACGTCACTATCCTAAAGAAGCCTTTTGCAACAAGGGCGAAACGTCGGTTTATAACAAGTCAATGACGCGGCGGTTTGACCCAAAAAATTAAGTGTTTCATGAGAATGGCCGACGAAGCATAAAAGATCTCGATATAGTTATTCAGTAATTGACTAATGTGGCAAATACCAATGAGAACCCACAGTCTCCACAATGAAACAAATCAAATACAAAACTTCTCCTCGTGTGAGAGACAACAAAAAATTAAACAAAAATTCATACATTAAGTTATAAAATATAAAAAAATATAAAATCATTCTATTCCCTTTGATGTTAATTAGAAATATATTTATCATTACTTTGACGTAGGTGAATACATTCTTACATATATTAGAGCAGCGAGTGGTATTGTATTATGGTTTTCCACTGAAGTAAGGAACTATTTTTAAAATCTTCCACTCAATGATTCTCAACCTTGGCATTGGTCGGATGGAAATACTGTCGTAGATTACCTATCTCAGCCTAATGAATCTGCATATCTAGACAGGGCATTTATTAACTTCAGGCATTTTCAGTAGTGGCCATTCCAATCAGTTTTCAACTAATGTTATTCCTAAATATTTAATCTTGTTAACATAGTAGACTCCTAAATTGGATAAGAACCTACTTGACAGGCAGGACTCTCAGAGTAAAAATCGGGCCTTACCTGTCTGATAAATTCACAGCAACCTCTGGAGTGCCCCAAGGTTCCCATCTCGGACCTCTGTTGTTTTAAATATATTTTAATGATGTAATCAATGTATTTCCTAACGTCAGAGTGTTACTATTTGACAATGACCTTAAAATATTCCACCCAATTAATAAGTTAATGGATGCTCTCGATCTGCAAAACAATCTTGAACTTTTCAAAACTTGGTGCGATCAAAATTTACTCAAAACAAATATATCTAAATGCTCTGTCATTAATTCAGCAGATCTTCTAACCCAACAGAATTCTGTTACAAATTAGAAGGGATTATTTTAAATAGAGTAACTTCTACCCGTGATCTAGGAGTCATATTTGACTCCAAAATGACTTTTAATGACCATATACACTCCATATCTGCCAAATCAAATAAAATGCTAGGCTTTATTTTTCGGAATACTAACTATTTCAGGGATCTAAATTCACTCAGCTTCTGTATTGTGCATTAGTCAGATCTCACTTGGAATTCTGCTCCCCTGTTTGGTCACTTAAGTTTCTTTATCACACTGAAACTATTGAAAATATTCAAAATAAATTTCTAAGATTGATTGCTTTCAAACTTAGTATCCCCAGACAGGAATTAGACTACACAACTCTCAGAAACCATCTCAGATTGCTAACTTGTACAAATCGGAGGAAATTATTCGATTTGCTACTGGTCTACGATATTATCCATGGCCTAATAGACAGTTCTGAGTTACTATCCTCAGTAACCTTCCAAGTCCCTGTCAAAAACGTTAGGCACCGCAATCTTTTCTTCATAAAATTTTATAGAAATCACTACTCCTACAATTCATCAATACCCCGATCATTAAGATTACTGAATAAACTTAATTCTGAACTAGATATTTTTCATCTCTCCAGTATCCAGTTTAAAAACGCAGTTACCGATTTTCTTCTGTCCTTCAATCACAACATTCCATAAACTAAATCCCTCGCAGCGTACCTTTTCCCTGTAATGAGGAAATATTTACCATCAAATATTTGTATATACTTATATTTTTTCTTTGTTATCTTAATATTTCAGATTTGATTATGTTTTTTATTACTGAACTTTTACTTATTTGCTTTATATAGGTCTATTTGAGGTATCTTTCCCTCTCATAAAGGTTGATTTTCATTTTGTTATGTTATTATTTCTCAATATATATTAAAGAATAGTCAATTCCATATGCAAGGAAACTCTTCCTTGACTGATTTACACTATCTGGATTAATAGATTAAATATATAAATATACTTATTTCTATATATTAAATATTTCTTAGATTTTAAGTATTTTTTAGATTCAAATGTTCTTTATAGAGTTATATTTATACTACTTGTTGGTGTTGATAGCTGAAACTGAATATACTATGTACAAAGGATTTATAATCCGTTAAATAAATAAATAAATTTACTGTTGTCTCTCTATAAACGTTCACTGTTGTTTTTTTCCTTTTTTGACAATTGACAAAGCATTTGACTTTTTATTTTTATAGAAGTTTATCTTTCTTTTCTTTGCAAATCCTGTAATTTCTAACAACGCTTTATTAGGTGATAGTTGTAAACTATCAAATGATTATCTGCATAAACTAGAGGTATGAGGCGAGGACAACAATTTTACAGTTTGGACACGTCCATAAATTTCAGCAAGGTATAAAGTATAGTCTTGAATCTAGGCCCGCAGGTTGAACCTTACACACTACATCCTTTAGTAACGTTAACTGAATAAGATGCGCAATTTGAACAAATTGTAGCTGTTCTTTCTGAGAAATGACTTTTTGTGATACAAAATAGATATTTGGGCATTGAAAGTTCATCAATTGGGTCAGTCCACAATGCAGGCCATATGCAATATTGAAAACGTTTTCGACATTAACCACTTAATATTTCTTCATTCAAGTGTAAATAGTTACTGATATACTCTTTTATTAACTAGCTGACGGATTGATCCATGCCTATAGAATAACTTGTTTATATAACATTATGTATCATTGGTAACAATAGAGTGCTATTATTATTATTATTATTATTATTATTACCCTTTTATTAAAACTGTAGAAATGGTTGGTAGTTGTAAAACCGAATAGTTGATTGCAGAGCATTTCATTAGAGTATAGATCATACCTGATCCTATTTATTCATATTTTTCCGTATTTTCCCTGCTACAGGTGAAGCTTAATTGGTCGAAATAAGGTCAATAGATTTTCATCCTGGCTTTGGAATCGTTTTAACCAATGCCTGTTTCCAGCAGGAAATATCCCGCTTTTGAGACAGTCACTATACATGGAAATACCACGAAGTTTTGCATTTTTCTACAACTCGCTACATTATGTCACCATCTAAATGCGGCACCTTTTTAAGATTATTTTTTTAACAGGATTAAATTTTTTGAACTGTTAAATGAAAGTGTTATTATAGTATTAAACATTGTTCTATTGCCATCTCTGCCGTCATATCCTTCTCATACACATTTAAATAAACCAATTTAATACTCTAATTAATTTAGTTATTTTATTACTTTCTCTTAATGTTGCAGCGTGTATTGCAATGGTACTAATTTTTGGAAATGAATTTTCACCACAAATACATTTTGCTTAAAGGAAAGGTGAAACTTAGGCACAACAAGGAAACCAGGTTTCTCTTTCAAGTCAACTAATTTTGGCCTGTATCCTACAGTAACCAAATCTAATCCTTCGCCACTGCCCATTCCTTCGGTGAGGAAAATTGTCTCATTCCCCTGTCAATATTCAACCGGCATTGTGTCTGTTGAAACTCTTCCCTCTTACTAAATATTTTCCGCTTCAGTTAACTACTTTCACAGACCAGAACTGGTGCTTATTTATTCAGCTTTTTCCCTAATTCTAAAACAATCGTTAATTCTTGATCAGTACCAGTTACTTCGGCTTCTGCGAATATTTCTTTAACCCTTCCTATAATGCTCAGCTACAATAGGACAGACATCTCAAAATTAAAAAATAGACTTAAAAAATAAATTTGCCGAAACGTCGGTGAAAATTTAAAAAAGAGTTTTTTTTGTGACCGAAACTCAACATCCATTTGACAAGACCTTCCTACAGTATCTTCACCTTCAGTTTTTGCAACATTATATACAAACATCAGAGACATTTTCTGTGATTAGCCTGCTTCTTTTTGTGGTCATCGACCGGTTTCGGGCGTTGGCCCATCATCAGGATTTTTTTTGTTAAACAGTATAATAACATAGACTTGCACAGAGCAAATACAGTTGATACACTGTTCTATGCAAGTCTATGTTATTACACTGTCTAACCAAAACACCCTGCCCGAAACCGGTCGATGACCACCAAAAAGAAGCAGGCTATCACGGAAAATGTCTCTGATGCTTTCCAGCTCTGCGGAACCAACCAACACAACAATTGCGCAATCGTCTGTTTGAATGCCTTACTTCATTTGATAAACGAGCATTTTTTCTTTCAGATACTTACATTTGCTCTTTAATTCGGTAAATTGACTCATCATGTCCTCCATTATAGTTAATACTTTCTCTATAGTCTTTAGTCTTATTTAAATTTTTTTTTTATTTCTATCACATCCTCGTTTGATAATAGTAGTTTATGTCATAAGAGAATATAAATAAATAAGAGAGGACAAAAATATTAAAATATCCAACAAAGCGAAGAACTCGGAACATTTTAAATAGTAATAGCTTTAACAATTAAAAAAAAAATAATACAGATTTGATTACTTTACAGGTCAACTATGTTAATTTGCAGCTTATCCTTCATGGCGGCTATATTTGTATCATTTGGCTGGCTAGTCTATTATTATGTCCATCGCTTCAGATATATCAACGCCAAGGACAGGCTTTCGGTAAGTACAAAAGTAGCAAGCATATCATTCAATTGGATAATGTTTATCTAAAGAGAACTAAAACTTGAGCGTAATAGTGCATGAAGGGTCAGGCCTGTAAAACTTCAGCATTTTATGGGAAGGCATATGTCACATTAATTCTGACCTTATTTCTGTCTACCAAGTTCGCTACTGAATGTAGCTCTCTTTTGTTCACGAAGCTGGGTCAACACCAGTTAAGCTCCCAGGATCATCTAACCATGACTTCTCGCTACCTTAGTGGTGCTGACTAGGCCCTCCACTCCCTACACTAGTCACCAGCGCCAGGTTAGACTCGCCTCCCTAGTTCTCTTCTCTCGTAGCCAACTCCCACTCCTCGCTGAGATCGCACGCTCTTACACAGTTGAAACAATGGTTCATTCGTCACTGTTCACTACGGATTATTTCTTCTTTTTTTACAAAAAAAATGTTGATTGGTTCCTTCTGAATAAACATTGTTCAATTTATAAAGCATATTTTATTATTATGTAATTTCCAAACAAATAATCTGTTACTTGCAGAAGCGAGCTAGTAATGAAGTAAAGCAAGCCATTTCTAGTATACCTACACGATCTATTCGAAATGAAGATAAGGTTTGGTTTTTTTTTAAATTACTTATTAATCTGGTGATGATTTATTTAGTTAATTTAAGTAGAATGTTTAAATTTAGGAAGTGCAAGGAGAAAATGAATGCTGTGCTGTTTGCATAGAGCATTATAAAGTGAATGATACAATTCGCGATCTTCCCTGCAGGTAATTGTTTATATACTTTTAGTACCTAAGTTCTGTATAATAATGCCAATTATTCAGGCGGATTTTATGTCCAGCTATCATGTACGTGGACATCTAGTCCTGTACCGTACTATATTGCAATCATATAACATCTAATAAAATACAAGATCCAGACCGGGATCTTGTACTTAATTAGATAGGGAATCAGTACTCGCTGTCACCTTACGACCTTGATCCTGCACGCCTGTAACCGATCGGGTTTCCCGAGTGCTATGCTAACAGTGCGTATTAGTTTTGGACTGTTCATTTTCCTGAATCTTACAATGCCAACCTCTATCAGTGTCGATACTAATGTCCTTGGACAACTAAATATGCTTTAAAAATAATGATTCTGAACAAAATGAATTAACCGGAAGTACGACTTTACGACTGGGTTCTCCACTTTTTCTGGATTTTCTCGAACACAGCTCCACAACTTTTCCAACAACCTCTGTAAAATAATTTTTTCCGAAAAAATTCGGGCTTCCACATCGTACAATGACGGTTCGACCACCTGGTGGTAGTTATGGGAACTAAATTTTCAGCAAACATTCGGAAGAAAGTTTATCAGTTAGAACTGTGAGCATTGCAGTAATAGAAAGTCGTGTATAACGTCAGAGACTTGCGATTGAGGTAGACTTGGTAGGACTGACTGGGAGATGCTAAGTCCATCTGTACACCTTCAAGGCTGGAATGGGCAGTAAGTGACTTTCAGCCCTTTAAGTCACCTGAGGTGGATGAAATTTTTTCTGCCCTTTTACAAAAGAGCATAAATGAAATCCTTCCACATCTGGTCAGCGAAGCAGCAAGTAGTTTCCTAGCATCTCGGCACTCGATTATATACGGAGGCCATGGAGAAGAGCTAAAGTGGTTTTTATCCCGAAAGTGGGAAAGAGACACGCCCATTCCTGTCAAGGATATGCTGAAGATAGTGTCATAATTGCTAGAGGCAAGTTTGAAGAAAACCTATGTGAAATAATGCAACGGGGATTAGAAATTACTAGTAAGTGGTGTCTGTCTGTGAGGTTGAATATTAATCCAAAAAAACCACTAGAATAAGAACACTTCCACCACTTCTGAAAGATACGGTGGATATGGTGAATAGAAGAACACTTCTGAAAAATATCCGATTGGCCGGGGTTGAGATGGAGTGGAAGAAGGAGGTTAAATATACCTAGGAGTAACTTTTGACAGGAAGCTGCTGTGGAATGGA
>JAAEAF010000039.1:0-189515 GCA_011037195.1 Triatoma infestans
AATAAAATAAAACAATAAAAGAAAATTAAAAGGGTGAGAGGGGGGCGCCTTTCGTAGGCTTTCCAGTCCTTCTGGTAGGCTCTGTTTGGTATAAAAAGACAGGTATGATATATTTAATAATTAATACCTCTGCTAGGCTCTGTTAGAGTGATTAACAGGGGTATAATAAAATGAATAATAAATGAAATGTTTGATAATATCAAGTTACGGAAAATATTGAGTGGACTGTATAAAAGATTGAGCCATATGGGCTCAGATAACATGAACAAATTAATGTTTAACAAATACAACATGAGAAGCAAAAAATAGTTATTAAATTCACCAAGCCAAAAGGAGTGGCGCTTACCTCAAAACGCAGACACCTTAAAATTAGTGTGGTTCGACTGACCTTCAGCCCATATGGGGAATGGAAGGAAAATTGGAGACAGGAAAAGGGAAACAAAAGGGAACCATATGCCTGTAATTCCAGCGTCGTTGTCCACGCAGTACGGCTGATGAAAGTAGATGAAAATTCAAACGGGCTCCAGGAAAGCTGTACGGTCGGAGAAGCAGCGGAAGTAGAGACCACGTGCTTGCCGTTCAATCTTAACAGGCTGGGAGAATCCGTGAGGCACTCACCCGACAAGAAATCGACTATCACGACTAACGGTGAGGAAAACCAGATGTGGCAAACATGGGTTTTCCACCAAACAGAAAAGCGGAAATGCAAATTAAGTAGGCAAATATTCGCACTGCTCTATGTTACTTGTCTGGATGTTACTTTGTGACTGAGTGGAAGGGCAATTTCAAAGGGACTACCCCCACTCTCTGATTAGGACACAGCCTAGAGTTATCAGTTTATATTTTAGTATATTAAATTTTTTTAGGGCGGCAAATTTAAATTTCGATAAATACCGAACAACAACTGTGTACGAACGACTTTAAGTGGAATAGCTTGTATTAAACCCACGCAATCACCTTTAGTGGCATTTCGTGCCCATCAGATTACATTGTTTTATATTCACCCCCCCTGAAAACACTTTCAAATAAATTAAATAAAATAAGGGCTGAAGAAAATCAAATTAGAAGTTAATTTTATTTTGTTAATAAAAAAAAAATCTGGTGTGAAATAATTCACAGATTTTCTTCAAACTCATAATAATATTTACTATATGTTTACTCGTCTTTAATTTTTCTAATCAAATGGAAAATCTGAACTTACTAAAATGACTTTTTATTTAGGAACCCACGTCCCAATACTTCTTTAGATGAACTTTCTCAAAAAACAAGTTGTATGTAAAAATATGGTTAAATAGAGGCAATTTATCGAATCTAAATATCGATCTTATTATTATTAATCTAATTATAGATAATATAAACCTCCTGTTTAATAGTTACACCTTTTGGGATCAATTATTTTAAAATCTAACCGGGTTACCACCCGGTGTGAAATATTTACACGATTTCTTCGTACTGAAAATCTAAACTTCCAAAATATTATAAATTATAACAGCCTGCTGAAATGGCAATTCAGAGAGTACGGTTTAAGACATACCCTCACTAACAACCCTTCTAAATTAATTTCTTTCCTACCTAAAAATGTTAGTAATAAAAATGATAGGGTAACAATACATTTAACAATAGACAAAGTGGCAGAAAATCGTTTGAGGAATTTTGAAAAAATTACAAAACACTGAAATGAAATAAGACAAATTCAATGAAGTAAAACGGATTTTATTCAAAATCTTATCAAATCTATCATTGTTCGTAATTTTTATTTTTACTTTCTCTTACTCTTAATAAGAGAAAGTATTGTAATCGTGTCGAAATTTTCGATATCGTAGTTTTCAACGGAAATATCCGTTTCGAGGTCCACTGAGTCCATAAAAGTGGTAATTAGAAAATGATATATGTGTGTGTGTGTGTGTGTGTGTGTGTGTGTGTGTGTGTGTGAGTGTATGTATGTGAACACCATAGATCAAAAACGAAAAATCGAAGAAAGTTGAAACTTGATTTACCGTTTAGGTACCACCATGGGATCCGACAGTAGATTATCGGTCAAAATTCCTCAACTTTATTGAATAGTTTTTTCTTTACTTCTCAAAAATGGCTCCAACGATTTTCTTTAATCTTGGCATATCAACTAGACATACAATCACTAGAGCTTTTATTTGAAACATTACTTCGGGAAAATTGATTTTTGTTTATATCTGCCAAACTTCATCGAAAACTTGTATGTTTTTTTATAGTGAAAATTCAATTTGGAAATTCTGACATAAATGCAACAGTTAGCACATACAGACTATACTATTACTACGTGTGAAAAAACTCATACAGCGATTCTCACAATACTTATTGATAAATTTTCTTTTAAAAGGCGGAATTTTTACTTTTTTTCTTAATGTTGGCAAATTTTAGATATCAAGTTATTACCGGAGAAGTAGTCCGAAAAAAATGATTTTTAGAAATTGATCTCCGTTAAAATCGATCAACTGGGGAGTAAGAACCATTTACTTACTGAGTGGATTAAATTACTTTTTTTTTGGCAATTTTCACGAAAACAGCTCCAACAATGTTCTTTAAACCAGGTATATATATATATATATAAGCTACAACTTTTATCTGAGACATTTTTCCTGGGTAACATCACTTGGAGGGGGGTGTGCGTGGAGGCGTGACGGTTTAGTTCTCAACTCAAAAGTATCATTTCCATATATTACACGATCCTACCATCTAAATAATATTGATAAGAATGAATTGTGATGGCGAAAATTCCGAAGAAATCGGATTGATCGGGCAGTATGATTTTTATTGAACCAGTTTCCATCGATATTACTTTCTCTTACTCCTAGTAAAAGAGGGAAGTAATGTCATCGTGTCAAATTTTCGATATCGAGTTTTCACCGGAAATATCCGTTTTTAGGTCCCCAGAGTCCAAAAAAGTGGTTTTTAGCAAATGGTTTCTGTGTGTGTGTCTATGTCTGTGGATCTCATAGTGTGTTATCTACCGGAAATACCACTTTACTAGTTTTTTTTTTTATTTCTTTGCGATCTTCTCAAAAATAGCTTCGATGATTTTCTTCAAACTGATTTCAACTACACATACAAACAGCTACAGCTTTTATTTGAAACATTTCTCTGGGAAAATGCATTTAAGGGCAGTTATAGGGTAAGAGACAATTCCGTCATCTAAATAATGTTAATTACAATTGAATATGTTGTTGAAATTCCAAGTTTGAAAAAATCGGTTAACAGAAGTGCGTTTACTTTACCACTGTACTAAATGATTTTTTTCACTTTTTTCGCCATATTCTCAAAAATGGCTCCAACGACTTTATCGATACCTCATATATAAACTACACATACAAAGATCTCCAACTTTTATTTAAAAAATTTCTCTGGGAAAATTCTTTAAGGGAACTTTTGGGGAGAGGGGTGGGGGTTATGTTTTTCTCCAAAGTGCTATCATAGTTGATTATACAATTCTATCATTCAAACAAAATTAATTAGAAATAAATAGGTGGCCGAAATTTCGAGCTTCAAGAAAACTAGTAAACCGGAAGTGCGCTTTAACTGAACAGTTTTCGACGAATTTCATTGAATTTGTTACGCAAACTATAAAATTTGTCTGTTACAATTTTCAGAACTGGAGTAAGAGAAAGTTGTGTGAGTGTTTCACACGTTTTTTTTTTTGAACTTGGTATAATAACTAAGTTGGTAATATTAACATATGTAGAACTATCAATTGTGTTTGAAATTTTTTTTTTTGGAATAAGTAAATTTTAGGTGGAGGTTTCTGGCGTAGATGGAAATGGTCATGGCTTCCCGCACATTGTAGTTTATAGTTTAAGTTCTCCCCAGTTGAACATACCATATTGAAGTTAGTTGAAATTTAGTAATAATTCCGTGTTGAATTAAATTCGTCAATAAATCTATGTAATTTGAAGTAAGAGAAAGTTGGTGAGTGTTTCACACTAGATTGTATTAAGTGTATAGTGTCCAGTTCTTCTATCTCCACATGGTGAAAAAAACCTTGTATTGAAAGTGCATCATAGAGGCGGCCTCAACTAGAGGCCCCTCCCAAAAAAAAACCTCAGTTTTCCAGAAAAATGTTTGAAATGAAAGTGATAGTAAATATAGGAAGTTTAAGGAAAAATCGCCCTTTTCTCTCAAAAATCAATCATTCTAGTAAAATATTTTCAAATAAAAAAATGCTAGGCCTATATTTATAAAGTAGAAAAAACTTTTAAAAAAAATGTAAAATCATTGGACTGGTTTCCAATGAAATCGGATAAAACTGCAAGAAAAATAGAAGAAGCAAAATCCCTGTTTTCTGTTGAACGAATTTGAATCAAAATCTTTGTATCAGATTATTTCATGCGGATATCTAAAGTGAGTAAAAACTTGCCGACTTTTCTACCATTTTTACGCCACACACAGATACACACACATACACACTCTGTTGGAACATACAAAAACTATTTTCTAAAAACCAGTTTTGTCATGATCCTGGGTACCACAAACAGTGTATTTCAATATTCCATTAGCAGAATTTGACATGAACGTAATACTTACTCTTACAGCGCTAAGAGAAAGTAAAAAAAGAAAAATGGTACATACAAAAAATAGTTTACGAATTATTTACAAGTGTTACATTATTGCAAAACTGTTTTATGCAATTAAGAATTGATATTGTAATGCATTTTAAAGTAAATAGCGACTTATTATTTGAATAACGTACCTCTATTAGATTTATTTTTTTTTTTGTAAGTTCCAGTAAAATAGATATCACTAATTCAAAACTGTGAACAGAAGAAGTAGAAGAAGAAGATGAAGATGAAGAAAGAATTGAAGAAGAACTTGGAGACGATGATTTAGAAGACGGTTAATAGAAGAAATAGCCATCCGGGGGGGAAGGAGGTATAACAACAGTGTGTGTACTGTCCGGGCCGGCCACTGCACTGACTGTAAAGTGTGAGCGGCGCGCACTACACAGGGTTATCTTGGTTCCCGCGCCCGCCTACACACTAGAGCCACCCGCCACCACCGTCTCGTACAACCGCCGCACCGTTGGAACAATCGATTGGACCACCCACCTCCCACTATCCCATATTATATATAAAATACTGAATTCCCCGTGTGTGCAGGTTACAATTTGTCAAAACCAAAAAAAAATTGTTTTTGCAATTTTAGAATTGTAAATGTGATGACGTATAAATTAATATCTAAATATGATTCTCTTACTGCTGTAAGAGGAAGTATTGTTCGTGTCTAATATTCGAAATTGAGTTTCCACCGGAAATACATGTTTGAGGTCGCCTGAGAACGGAAAAACGTCTGGTGTGCAATACTCACACGACTTCCCGATACTCTTAGCTTTCAATTAATCAATTGAAAGCGAGTTTGAGAAATAACCTAATCGAAAGGGGTTTAGCCTCTCATTGGTATAGCTTTTATAAACTGCTTGATCCATAATGTCAGATGCGCCGATTTGACGACAGGGAAGATGTTCAAGATAGTATCCTTGTTACTCGTTGGTGGCTAATTGAAAAGAGAATTACTTAATCTCAAT
Organism: Triatoma infestans; assembly: GCA_011037195.1. Classification (NCBI taxonomy): domain Eukaryota; kingdom Metazoa; phylum Arthropoda; class Insecta; order Hemiptera; family Reduviidae; genus Triatoma; species Triatoma infestans. The sequence goes on from JAAEAF010000039.1 coordinate 5,552, forward strand.
TACAATCCTTATGCTCCTCGAATCAGGAGGAATGTTCACTTTGTAACTACAGGGTGTAACTTTTAAGTTTGTTGCTGATCGCCCAATTATATCATTTCGTCTATCTGATATCGGAGAAAGGTTTATTTCGTTTGATTACTTCCTGAACCTTCTGAACGGCTAAGATTGGACTCTTCTGATTAGGTATGTAATTCAAGCTTGAAAATATAAGCAAATGCTTATCAATGAATTTAACAACTAGAAATTTTAACATTTTGTATTTGATCGTTTATACTAATGGAACAAAATAAACTTGATGTTAAACATCCACAAAACTTTATGAAAAGAATTCATAATTTTCCTAGAGCTAAAGTTTTTAGCTATTCATTATATTGTCTGTAATTTTATGTAGGTAGCGCAGTCCACAAAGTATTGTAAGAATAATGAGATGTTTGAAGGGCAATAGCCAGAGCAGTTTTTAAAGAAAAAGAATTCTATGTTGCCCTACGTTTCGAGTACCATTGGTGCCCTTCTTCAGGATGGTACCCGAAACGTAGAGCAACAAAGAATTCTTTTAATTTAAAAACACGTCTGGCTATTGCCGCTCAAACATCTCATTGTAATTTTAAGGCCTGACGATTTGAATACCATTCTACTGTAAGAATACTTTAATGATGGAAATCTACGCAAGAGGTAATTCAATTAAAATGTAGTTTCTCGCAACAACATAAAAAAAGGAATCGAACTAATTATTAGTGCAATTAAACCAATAAATTATAGAAATAAAAAAGCGTTAGAGCTCGAAAATCTAGTGACATTTTATATATCCAATTATTAGTTAGAAAAAGAAATACATTATGGAAATGTAAATTTAAATTATGCAATAAAATTAAATTGGATGGACTTAAAACTTTCTGTAAGTAAACATAAAGAAAGGATAGAGTTGTTTTGTATAAATTATGTTGTACATTATTTACAAAATGAAAAGTTAATGCTTATTCTTTACATCCAAACCACCAAAATAGCTGAAAATATGGTAGCAGAAAGTAACGCAACCTCTCTTTCTATATGAATTGTGAAGAACAGTTATTAAATATAAAAAATTCTATACTACAGAATGAAGAAGTATGTGGTACCTTTAATAGTTTATTAAGGGGGGATATTTTCTAAATTTATTTCTGCCAGGCAAGGTGGAAAAGCAAAATTGCCTTTTCTTCTACAAAATAGAATAAAATAACTACAGGAGCTGCAGAGATTATTGAAAGGAAGGTATGGAAAATATTAATACAAAATATAGATAATCAATAGCTATCCCCTACAAAGTAGTGCTGTCAGACTTTAAGCTAGAGTCTCTGCTGGAAGAAATGCCCGTAATATTGAAACAGAAGATTATTACCTTTTGGATTTGGATACAATGGAAGATTTTGCTGTAGTATTAATAAAACAGAAATGTGTAAGTATTTAACAAATAATTATAACTTTTGTTAGCAGGTAGATTACAAGGAGAATTATAATATAATCTTGGATAATGATAAAACCGCTAATAGATTGTTTAACCGAATTGAATTCAAAAACACAAGTCAAAATATATAACAAATTTCTTTGTCAAATTACAAGGCCAGAAGTTAATAAACCGATTGGTAACCATATTTTTTATTTTATTTTTTAATTTATAATTACAGCATTGGAGATTACTGTAAGACAGGGAATGTACGAGTATTTCATCCTACCGAAAATTGTTTAAATTTACTGGATAATAGCAAAATATATTTTCACCATGCACCATTGTATACTGTATCTATCTCAAAAATTTGGGAGAAATTGACGAATAGGCTGCAGTGCTTGCTTTGTATTTGTTAATATTTTTACTGTATCAAAGCAGACCTAAAATAATATATTACGCTCTTTCGGCTTTTTGTTGTTTAATTATTTACCAATTAATTATATAGAAATTACAGAAGTCATTAAGGAATAATGACAGCGTAAATATTATAGCAGCGCCCACTCTAGGGGCGGGCAACCCGGAAATTTGTCCGGGGCGTCAAAATTTATGGGCGCCATTTTGGCTGTAAATGTGAAAAATATATTGGTATGTTAAATACTCAATTAATAGAAAATTTTACATATCGATTTATTCGTTTGCTAAAAATTTACAGTGCATATTTATATTGTTTATGTCTAAAAGCTAAAAATAATTACAATATTATTGAAAAATTAACGCAGAATGTGACAAAGGACGATGCTAGAACTTGTTTGAACATGCATATATTTCTTTGAACAGAATAGCATTAGCACGTGTGTAGGTCGCTGCTTCAGCTTGTGCTTGAACATGCATAAAAAAATTGGCTTAAAAAATATATATATTTTACCGCAAAGTATGAAATTCATCTCGGACGAGCCCTCATTTATTTTATTACATCCCGATTTCAAAACATATTTTAATAGTAATTATTTAAAAGTTTAATTATTTTACTTAAAGTATCAGAACTATTGAAACACCATTTGGAATTGCCATGTTTATTATACTGAAACACTACAATAGAATTCCCCCAAGTTAACAAATGAATAATAGGAATATTTAAAACAATATTTTTCAAATACACAAAATTTATCAGAAGAAATATAATCTGGTATCTGACTAATAAACCACGCATGGTATAATTCTGATATCTGAGTATAAACCACGCATGGTATTATATGAAATGCCTAAGCATTCTATAAAATGCCTGAATATCACACTTTGCCGGTAACATATATAACAATTTGCAATTTGTCTTTTTGTCCGGGGCGACGTAACCGTTAGAGCGGGCGCATTGATTCTAGGTATACAAATTTTACATTAAGGCTAAACCAACCTTTTTTTCTAGATCCAGAACTGTTTCCTCTATTATCTCTGCAGTTGTAAATATCTAAGAACTAGGACTGATCAATTCTGATATCATTCCATAGGGGAGAAAAATTGAAAAAGTTATGAAAATTTTGTAAAAAAGTTTTTTAATTTTTTCGTCTTATTTCAATTTTAAATTGTTTTTAGTTTTCACATCAATCCAAATCAAGATTTAGTGTAAAAAATTTAACACTACAAGATATTATTTAGTTAGCGAATTCTCTGTTTTTTATTAATAAACAAACTAAATGTCCAATTCTTTTATGGCTGAATGTAGACTTTTCATCCAAAACTATAAAGTATGAGATAGAGCTTCTTTCAATTTTCGTTTTTATCATCTCTGTCAGCAATAAGTGTACAAGGGAAATTCATAGAATTTTCAAATTCTAGATGAAAAACATTTTATCCTTTTGTTGGATTGTTATTTAAAAAATATAATATACATGCAAATACCTTCAGAATAGGGCTGTAGAATAAATATGCCAGTCCCGTGCATAAAATTTTAATTCACATAATAAACCACCACAACAAATTAATGTGTGAATAGCTTTTTCGTTTTTTCAGCCATTCTTTACACCACAAAGAACGATCTTTTCGTTGACTTTTTCTTTGGTAAATTAAAATAAAAGCAGCTAAAGCGAGATCGTTGTCATCGGCCATAGTCGTCAGCTGTTTTTTGTTCAAGTATACATGAGCCGTGTGGATCACATGTATACTTGCGCAAAAGACCTGCGCAAGTATACCGTTCAAGTATGCAGTAACGTGTGTAGCCGGCTTAACAAAGCTTGTGCAGCTTAAATTTAAACGTAACTGACAATCACCCAAAAACCCTCTAAAAATCATTTGTTTTTCCGGAAATTCAAATCGTTATAGCCGTTATCGAGAAAATTCCAAAAAAGTCAAAACTCTATTCTGTAAAATTACACTTTCGGTTAACCGCTTCTTCTTCAAATTTGGAATTCTGTCAATATTTCTACCGTAAAATGTGTAGTTGGTAAAACCATATATTGTACTGAAATAGTAGATACTTTGGAGGAAAGCAAAACGCTATGTTCCCCCCCCCCAAAATCAATTTTCCCAGGAAAATGTTACAAATAAAATGTGATAAGTATTTATGAGGTGTACAGAGTATCGTTGGAGCCGTTTTTGTGAAAATCGCGAAGTACTGTGAAGGAAAAAAAATCAGTAAAGCCGCACTTCGGGCTGATGGATTTTGTCCAAAACCCTGATATTTTACTAAAAACATATAAACAGAACATTCGCTAAAAACATTTTTTTTTCGTATTCAGGGGACCTCAAAACATGTATTGCTGGTGAAAACTCAATTTTGACAATTTGGCAGGAATGCAAGTACTTTCTCTTACCACCAAGAGTAAGAGAAAGTACTTGCGATCTACTTTGTCTCCAAGAAAAAGACAGTCAGTCTGCAATTAGCGATGATTTCAATGGAACATCATTAATTAAGTTAGATTCCTCGTTAAAGAAATTTGCATCTCTGCAAACAACGAAAGCATGTTTTTGAATAATAATTTTTTTAAAACCAAGTTATTTAAACATTAAATCAATATTGAACAATGTACACTTTTAAAAAATTATTTAATGAATTTCATATTTTTCTGAATATTTGTTTCTAACCATATTCTGCAGTTAGTATAATTTAGCAGTAGCATGAAATTTACAGTTTAGTAATAAATAAGTAATGAACGACTTGTGATTGGTAACTTTAAATTTGTAAGTTTTTTATAGTATTTTTTGTTTAACAATGTTTAAAAAAAGTTATTAGCGGCGGCAAATTTTAATTTGAAACTGTTTGTTTTGTATTATCCAGTTAGGTAAATATTTAAAGAATTGTACCTTGTCTCTTGTCAAATAAACAAATCTGGTGTTTGCAATGACAGTACTCATTAAGTATACAAATGGTTTTCTTTAGCAACTTGACGCTCTAGGCAGGCGTTCTGTCCTTAACTTTATCTGTTTTTTTTTTTATATATCCTTTTTTACTATCTTTTACTCTCAGTAAGGGGTAAATATTGTGACCGCGCCAAATTTTCGATATCGAGTTTTCACCGGAATTATCCGTTTTGAGGTCCCCTGAGTCCAAAAAAGTGGCTTTTAGAAAGTGGCCTATGTGTGTGTTGTGTGTGTGTGTGTGAACAGCATAGCTCAAAAACAAAAAAATCGCAGAAAGTTCAAACCTAATATTCCGTTTCGGTATCAGATAGTGAGTTATCTGTCAAAATTCTTCAACCGGAAGTACCACTTTTCTGAATGGTTTTTTTTTTTCACTTTCTTACGATTTTCTCAAAAATGGCTCCAACGATTTTTTTTTTTCTTTAAACTTGGTATATCAAATACACATACAATTATCTACAACTTTTATTTGAAACATTTCTTCAGACAAATTCATTTAGGAGACTTTTGGTAGAGAGGTGGGGTTAGGTTTTCTACTAAAGTGCTATTTCAGTTTATTATACAATTCTATCATCTAAATAATATTAATTAGAATTAAAATATGTTCTTGAAATTCCAAGTTTGAAGAAAAATAGTAAACCAGAAGTGCGTTTGTACTGAACAGTCTTTCAGGTTTTTTTATGTTATTGTGAGAAAGTAGATTTTGATTTTAGCTCATGCGTAGATGTATTTCTATCTTGATAGGACTCTTTCAATACTTTGTAGACTGAGGCACATAATTTTGTATGTGCCTTAGTCTACAAAGTATTGAAAGAGTACTATCAAGATAGAAATACATCTACGCATGAGCTAAAATCAAAATCTACTTTCTCACAATAACATAAAAAAACCTGAAAGACTGTTCAGTAAATGTATTAATGTATTTACCAAAACCTTCGTGTCTAATCTGAATGGTATTAACTAAACAGAACACAAAGTTTAAGCTTCCTGAGATTTGTTCACACAAAACATACTCACACAGCGAATGCTTAAAACATTTTGTTTGCACTTAAGTCTCCGCAAAACATGTTTTTTTCCGGTGACAACTTAAATTCGAAAATGTGACACGATCGCAATTCTCCTTGTTCTTGAGTAAGAGAAAGCAAAAAATTAATTCCTACAAAAATTAAGTTCCAAGTTCTTTTATGCGTCCAACGCAATTCTTAATTTTTATAAACCTACATAAAAAATAATGCTTTTCGATTGAGCTTTTTCACCCTATATATATATTTTTTTTAAATAGGTTAGTAGTTTTTCTTAATAGGAATAAGTGACAATTATTTGATGATTTTAAAAGGAAATCATCAGAAAAACTTCTTTTTTTTTTTAAACCTTTAGATACCCCTGAATCTTCCTACTTTTCATGGTAGACCTCTCTTCGCCTGTTCAGGCTCCTATGAACCTACTAGATCTAGTGTGTGCAAAGAACCAGACACTCATATTCAACTTTATAGATAATGACGTACATCACAAGTATCCATTACAATCTATTGAATTACTTCAGAGCTTAAAGTTTTTTTAAAAAAAAATCAATAATTCAATGGAAAAAGAACCAGATCAAATTCTTCAAAGTTAGAAGTTAATATATTTATATTAATATAAAGATATATGTTGCCTATTAATACATTCAATTGCACTCAACAGTTTATTATTTTGAACTGCCACAAATTGACCGAAGTTAAATAAATTTATAGCAAATAAAATGGTTACAATTTAAAAAAGCAATCTATGAAAATAAGTATTGTCAATAATTATTGTAAAGTAGTTAAAAAATTTAATATTTAATTATATTGGATGAAAATAAAATTACTCATCTATTTATCACATACATTAAGAGTAATAATGCAATAAGTGCCGGTATAAAATTATAATTAAATTACACCTCGTAATCAATTCCCAAAAGGGTTTTACATAAATGGTTTAAAATTCATAATATGGCATACCACACAGGTAAATAAATAATACATGCATGCTTTCTAGTGGCAGGGATTGGAAGCGACACTCTAGCTATCGATTACTAATGGCAATTTCAATTTTATGTAAAATTTACATTCAACTAGTGTAGTTACCGATATAAGCATATAGTTGAAGTCATTTCTCTACAGAAATTGATTAAAAACATTACTCTAATGATGGATGAAAATCCAAAACTGGTCAGAACGAAAACAATGAAGCCATTCTATGACGGATAAAATCATAGATAAAATTTACATGTATGTACACGCATCACAAAATAAATAAATAAATAATCACGATAAACAGAAAGAAAAAAACGCTCTTAACAGATATCTAGGGGTTAGGCTTTCCCCCTCATTGAATTTCAGTTCTCACTGGGATGATAACGCCCAGCAAGCTATAATTGGTCTGAATAGCATCTGGTCTGCTCTCATTAACTTGCAGGTATCGCTCTTAGCAAAATTTCAGGTTTTCATAGCTGTGGCACGTTCCGACCTCTCATGCGCTACTTAGGATTACAAATACGTTGAGCAGGTACAAAAAGTGCAAAATTTTTTATTAAAAAAATATTTAATCTTCCCAGAAATACGCCCAATTACATGGTATAAATTAGAGTAAATGTCTATCGCTGCATTTATTTACTTTTCGTATTCACTATAATTACATTCTTAAAACTCTAGACCAACAAGATTCCCGCCTTACGAAAATAGTTTGTAAGGAGGTTATCAGTAAGAAAATCTCTTAGGTTCGAGAGTGGCAATCTTGGACAAATAAAGTGTTCGCACTTTAAATTTGAGTCTTGAATCTCTGGATTCTAGGAAAGCTCAATTAAGTTCTCAGTAACATATTCCATTAACGGAATTTTCACAGACTGAATACTTTTATTTTTCTCAGGTAATTGAAGCTATTATTTGGTTAAGTTCATAAATAAACACAAATTATAAATAACAAACTATATTTCTGTTTAATTTGTATAAATATAGTAGAATATATATACATTTTGCTGAAAACACACCACATACCATACAATCACATAATTTTAAAACTGCCTTAGAGAGTCAGCTCTCTAAGGACAATCTGTATACAAATAGACACTTCTATTCTATTAAATTACTGTCCTCTTCATCCTTATAAGGACTAGATTCAATACCGCCACCGCCTGATTCCTTCGTAATACTGTCATACAACTGGATACAAACTTGAGCAATTGACCCGGCCGCTCTAAACCTCTTAGTAGCTCGTATTTTCTCCATTTTCTTTTTCCACTGGCATAAAAAAAAATATATTATTTAATTAGTGTTTAATTTTAATTGGATTAATGGTAAGCAGCAATGTTAATAAACTCACCGTTTCATCACGTGATGGTAAACCTTGAAGGAATTCCTTCATTTCTGGCTTAGTATCATCAGCTAATGCTAATACTGAAAGACATCCGTCTACTGTACCTAGTATGATACATTTACCATCGTCCGTACTTTCTATTGCTGTCAGTTCTGCTTGAACCCTGTAATTTGCTATCATTTCTGCATCGCTCGTCCTGTTTTAATTAAGTTAAAGATTAAAGAATAAGTATTTTAACATTTTGTAGGTTTTGTAAAAGGAATGGTTTTACAATCCCCCATCCTTTGCGAGCAAGAAGTCTATTATAGCGCTATTGATTTTGTAATTAAATTGTAGTTAGACTTCTGTAAAAAGGTGTATGCTGATGGAAGTGAAACTATGAGTAGAGCTTGAGTGTGGCCTCTGATAGATCTTAATGTGCGTTAGGAAGTCTGATGATATCAGTATAATTGGTAGAGAGTCAGTAAACGTATTATGAAAGTGATACCTGCAGGAACACGAAAATCGGAAAGTTGCCTGATCTAGAAATAAAGAAGAAAAACGATAGGATTAGGAGCTTTATGTAGAAATTAGAGAAATCCACTTTTCAAGAATTGGTCGAAAGAAAAGGCTGTTTAGTTTGCGAACGTTTAGACAATCAAGTTTAAATATCATACGGAATTTTAAGTAATATACAAATTAAATATATCAGTAAGCCGCCTTAAAGATAATAATGATCTTTATACTAAGTTGATTAAAGTAAGATTAGTAACTAATAACTCCTCCTTTCATCTAAATATTTTTACTTCCTTTAAGTATTCCTTTACTTCCTTTAAGAGGAAGTATTGCGATCGGCCAGATCCTCGAAATTGAATTTTCACCGGAAATACTGATCTGTGGGTGTTAACAGAATATCTCAAAAATGAAAAGTTGCAGGAAGCTCAAACTTGGTAAATATAGAGGTGTTAGGGGATAAGTCCAACCAACCTACTATACCTGGCAGGTAGAAAAGTGATGATTATATTATGGCCCAGTAGAGCGCTCTGAAAATACTGAACCAACTTATATATAGCTTTTGAAATTAACGTCACAAATTCCGCACAACTATCCAAAAGAGAAACTGATTTTTTCATCGATCCTCCATAATAGTTATATACGAGGGTTTTCAGGTTAAAGCGACCACACTTCAGGAATGGAAAAAATGTACTTCTCGATTAAATAGCTTTTGAGAAGCAGCATTTTAACTCAATTCTTCAAGAAAGAAACCCATAATTACGTGGCACAAGTTCAGAAGATATTTTTCCTCTTTTTTGACCAAAGGAATGCAGTTTGATCGTTTTAGACTGAAACAACAGTAAGTGTATGTAAAATTTGTAGTTTAATCCATGAGCCTTTGAGATGTATACCGAACACCTCTGTACCAAGGCGAACTAAAAACTGGTGTACTCTAATTTGAGGGTTTTATATACTTTACCTGAACACCCTAATTGTTTTCTTTCCACTATGATAGTATAAAACATATTCATCAGTTTTATTAAACATACAAATAACTGAGAATACTCCCTCAGCCACTCTTGGTATGAACGTCCGAACAGTAGATCCTCTTTTAAGTTCTAATAATTCTAAACCTCCTCTGTAAAATTATTTGATTATCAGTTTTGTTTTTCCTAAATTCTACTTTTGTTTATATATTTTTTACATAAATCTTAATACCTTGAAGGTGCAAACAAGCCGTATTTACCATCTTTGGTGCAAGTTCCTCCCCATTTTGGAATCGTTCTTACAACTTTTTTCGTTTTAATATCAAAAAGTGTTACTTTTTCTCCGCCAACTAAAGCTATGTGAGAAGCTTTCTGTGGCATTGCTACCATTGTTGATATATCCTAATATTTAAAGTAAAAAAACATTAACGCTTTATAACAAAATATGAGAGTCAAGAGATTAATTCAGATGTCAAAGCTTTTACGGTAGGAATTAAATAGATTCTGTTTTTAAGGTGATCCCTCTAGCAAAAAATATCTTTTTTCAAAATTGTCTAAAATAAAGGCAAAAACAAGAAATAGCAACAACGCTGTGAGTAGCCCGGCGTTTTCATTGTTCAAAATGTATTTCATATTTTAAAAGGACCTATCTTAAAAGCGAATCCTATCTGAAACTACTCTAATTCACGAAGACTTGAAGAGACTGTTTACCTTGACTCCCGAAATACGCAGAGGGATTTTACTATTACATACACCAGTCTTACTGTTGAACACATACAGCGCTTCCCGTTGTCCTTTATCCGCGGCCAGTGCTGCAATCAACTGGCCGTCACAAGTAACAACAGCTTCTTTAAAATTTCCGCCAGCTATATTTCGTACTGGATATTCAAATTCATATACAGTTTCACCATCTAGAAAATAATGTTAAATATATTTATAATGTTTAAACGTTATTTAGCTTTTTTATATTTAAAATCCTATATTCTTGCAGCAAAAGCGTAAATTGTTCAAATGTAAATTCAATGAAAAACTTTAATATATGAGCATAAACGTTCCAATTCAGCAAAAGGAAATACCAGCAATATCCAGACAAAAGGAACAAATACCATTAATTCATCCAGCAATTAATGCTATAAAAATCCCACATATTTCAGGGTTTATTTTACCAATTTCCTGGATTCAGTTTTCCAGATTTTCTCAAAAACTTTTCAAACAATTGTCTTAAAAAAATATACACTTAGATGGATCTATCACTTATATAGAACTATTACTTTAAATGAGAATACTTTTTCGAGAAAAGTGATTAAGAGCGTTGTAGGGGGAATTTTGACGTGACCGCACCTATAATCTAGAAAGTGTTTTTCCAATTAATGTAAAGTCCTTAAGGACAATAATATGACAGAATTTGGAATCTGAACAAACTTCGACAGGAAGTTGACATAGATATGTACGTTTCATACTAGTTGTTTTTTCAATTTATTATTATTAATTTGTCAATAGACAAAGTGTCTAACCCTTTACAAAGTGAGTCTTCTATAAATAAAGTTAACAACTAAATTCATAATTATTCTAAAACAAATAAATGAAAATGTTCTTCCTCAACAAATTTAAGTCTAGAATAATAACAAACCGAATTCTTAATACCTACTAGGAAAAAATGAAAAAGTAAAGGCAAAATTTTCTATGATTGAGTATTCAAATAATCTTACTGAAACTGTTGTTTTATTTGGGCTGCATTACTTAAATAATGTCATTGATAGTACTATTAAATAAATAAAATTAGAAATAACCTTATTTATACAAATAGTTAGTATATGCTTGCTACTTGTCCTTAACTATGACACATCTAACCACTGAAATAGATTTTCCAACAGATAAGGTTGGCAATCTTATGAAGGTAATATCAAGTCAATGACAGAATTGCTAAAACTGGAATTCCAATGTTGCCCTTTCAGTCAGTCAGAAAAACTGTTAAGCAATTTTTCAGATTCTTTTTTAATGAACTGCGGGTTCTGACTATCCCATAGATACAATTACCCATTATCAGAAACACAACTATCATTATTATCTCAAACCATTATCTATATAACATTGTTTACACTACGAAACCCAATAATAATTTGTTTTATTAGAAGGATCTGGAATCTAATTTTTATAGTCGGTTATAGCAACATTTAGGTAATCTATCTTCAGGCTTTCTTAGATTTTACAGAGCCATTTTACCAGTTTTTATTTTTTGTTGTTAAATAGTGTACATAAAATAATATAGAAGCAGAGACAAGAATATTATATAAGAACCTAGGCTGCGTTGAATGTGCAATATGGAGGAGGATCTGCAGCAATTAAACATAAGGCAATAGAGAAGAAAAGCTAGAGATCGGGAGGCTTGGTGCCCAAGGTCCTACATGGGCTGTAGAACCACCACTGAATTGAACTAATTTACTATTAGTATTAGTAAATAAAGAAGTTATCACATTTTAGTGTTATAATCTCAGAAACGTACAATGTATACATTACACCAATAACTGTGCAAAGGGCCATTACCTTCCCCTAACCAAAATCCTATTTGTGAAGGCTGTATTTTTACCTGGAATTTTCCTCAGAATTCCTGTAGCCATAGTTTTTGGTGGTGGATCCATACCGGCTACAAGAATAGGTTTAGATATTGTTAAAATTTTTGTACCTTCTTCTAATACCATCAACTGTCTAATACCTAACTGTTCCTCTTTAAATAATACTTGTTCAGTTATTCGATTCCATACAAGAAAATTACCAGATTCTGCTGATATTATATATCTTTAAAACAAAGAAAAAATTCAATGTTTAGATAAATATTCTTTGAACTGTGTTCACTATATAAAATGTAATTTAAGTAGAATAAGCCCTGACTCACTTGCCAGATGGAATGATGGTTGCATGTGTTACAATAGCACCTAGAGGAGAATCAGCCAATTGTGATACAAGATGTCCTGCTTGTATATCCCAAACTCCGACAAACCCTCTGGTCACAGTTACAGCTAATCCAGCCTCTTGACAAACGCTAAACATATTTGTAAGAAATTCAAGTTATTTATTGAAATTTGACATTTTTAAAAGCAAGGAATGTGTGAATTCAAACTATTTACGCTTTACTAAAAATTCTAAAGAAACAGGAAGAACTTCTGCTCTGTTATATTACTTTTCATTGTTGCTGTAAGCAGAAAGTGTTATCAGATTTTCGAATTGAATTTTTTACCCAGAAATATTAATTTGAGAAATCATCTGAGTAGGATTTTTAGAAAATGTTTTGTGTATGTATGTCTAGGCAATATCCCTAATGAATCGATACGAAGGTTTCAATTGAAATCGTTAATCACAAATCCTACTTTAGTGAATACGTTCATCAATTTATTGTCGAAAACGACTTTTACAAGTTTCTGTTATCCCAACTGCAATATGTATAAACTTATTATTTTTATTCAAAACATTTTTTTGAGGATTCTAGGGGACTTTGTTTTCCTACTAAATTGTTATTTTCAATAAAATATTGCATTTAAATCTAAATAAAATTAAATATGCTGCAGAACTTTCAATTTTAATTTGGTGGGGCGTATAGGTCCCATAAATTAGAAAAAAAAATTTAAAACAAAAATAGTTTTGATGATTTTGAGTGACTGAAAATTGATTATATTATTCTAGGATAAATTACCTTAATGAAGATATTTAATGGATATTATTGTTTTTTATATTTACATACGAAAAATGATTAATTTCAAAGTTAATTCTGGGGATCAAAAATTGTTCAACTTTAACATTTTTTTTTTTTAATAATTATTTTTGTGTCTGTTTCAATTAAACTGGGTAATCATATCTATTAATATGTCATAAGAATAAATAAATAAAAAAAATTTGAAGAACATGGATGTCTCAAATTGCTTCAGAGGTAATTCTTTGGTCAGATTGCTGCAAGTTTGTACATTTTGAACGAACCCAGTATCACACTAGCACACCTAACAAAGCTTCCACCAGTTAAGCTATTCAGCTATCACAGCAACCAAGATAATTAAAAGTGTGGAAATAATTCAACATTGAAGAAATTTTCAATTATAAGTAAGCTTTATTACTAAGTGGATTAGCATGATTGTTTGAATGTTCCATACCAAATATTTTGCAATTTATTTTTTTGTACTCTAACAAATAAATAAAATTTTATATCAATGGGAGAATTTTTTTTAAATTTTTATTGTTATTTACAACAGCATAAGTTCCATAAGTATGTGTGTGAATAAGGCGGGAATACTAAAATAAAATTTTATCACAAATATATGAATAACAAACCTGATAGAATCAATTTGTAGTTCATGTCGATCAATGACGTGCACTTGTTCAAATATATTATTTATGTTCCATACTTTGACCGAGCGATCAATTGAAGATGTTATCACCTAAAATAAACATATATCATGATGGTAATTGCGAAGATTTTTGCGTAAACAGAATTGATTCTGTTGCGGAAACAGAATTGCTAAAAATTCTAATCACTACAAATAAACTAGATACTTCTTTCTCAAAAATCATGAGTTTTAGTGTGCCGATAAGAATTGTTTATTTATTTTTAATTTAATGTAATCTTATTTTTCTTACATAATTTTGTATTTCTAATTTTGATATGGTTATTGTCTCACTTCAATAATATTTTAACTAAAATATATACATTTTAACTTAACAAACTGAAGTTTTTTAATCTTAGCAAATACAATTTACTACCACCAAGAACTGCACATGCGAAGACTTCAGGACTTACGCTCAGACCCTTCTGTGCTCATCGCCGCTTACTACTATTAGACATAATAGTAGTATGAAATAAGCTATAATTAACAACATTGTAGTTTAAAGAACTACAACATAATTGACCCACAGTTCATTAACAACCTTTGTCATCAGAGTATAAGTACAACACTGCAGCGCTATCTATTGTCGGGGCTAGTTGCTTCGGCAGGTGAGCTATATTACACACTCCTTAGTGTATTGCAACTTCTATGGCCACAGTCGTTTCATCCCAAAGAAATTAGTTTCTAGAACTGTTAAACTCCTGAAGAGGTCGTTCTTAAGTCTTCAAATTCTGACAATACTTCTTGTATTCCCTTTAATTTCATGTATTTTTCTTTAATATTTCGAAAATTTCACACAAAATAACTAATTATTACCGAATTCCAGTTTCCAATAGTTAATGGCTCCAATGAAATGATTCTTCCAAAATGTGCATCTAATATTTTCACGAGTTCACAAGTTTCCATGTTCCAAACATACAGATTTTTCCTTTAACAAAAAAAAAAAAAAAAACAACAAAATATTAAGGATTGTCTTTACCAACCACCATCCTATTCATATTACGAAATTGCATTTGGAAACTCGCTTCTTAGATATTGTAATTGCTACAGAAATTCTAATTTTTTGTTTCTTTCTGTTATCGCTATTACATTGATTGTATCAAATTGTATATTTTTAGATCTGAGTGCGAAAAAATGTTTTCATGAAATGATGTTTTAGTGTGTGTTTTGAGAACAAAATAAATAAGAAAACGTTTGGTGAGAAACACTCGAAACGAGTTTCTCTAACTGCAATCTATATAGGGTGTAACAGCAACCTCTGGCAATACTTCCGGATATGGTTTGTCACTTTATTTGGAACAAAAAATTTCTAATAAACCATGGTCCGATTCGTTCGCCTTCAAAAGTTATTCTTCATTTTCTAAAATTTTCAATTTTCCTACTTTTTCTCATAAAATTGATTATATCTCAAAAAGTTTTTCACATAAATCATATTCAATTACACCTTTGGAAAGAGCATTAAATTTCCTATAAGAAACAGAAGTTTTATTTTAATTGAATTAATTATAAGGTTTTTCAGAGACTTCAAACTTAACTCTACAGCGCTTCGACTGTTAAAAACCACTTTTCAATAGTATTTTCTTATAAATTTCTTTAAGGCTAGCGTATGGTCCGGTTAAAGAAAAAATATCTACATTTCACCAGCTTTCAAACGATAATAATATCATTGGGTTCCTTTCTTGTTTTCTTAAAGAAAATGCGAAATAAATGTAAAAAATCACAAAATGAAAATTGAGAGCTGTTACAAAAATATCCTAAGATTAATTAATGATACTGTAATGAACTTTGGACTTGTAATCTCATGATAGAAATCCGTTTAATTCTAATAAACAGAAACATTTAGTCCTGATTTAGCTGGTCATACATTCAAAATGCCAGAGTTCATTGTCATAGAATAGCGAGATATGGTTTTTATTTGTGGGTTTTGTAATGGCAGCGCATTGTCGCTAGGTTTGTCACATCAGACGATGCAAGGTATCTTCGACGGGATGGTAGATATCTGTATCACGTGCAGCAAGTACAGTATTTGCTAGAACGTGATTACGCCTGTCGTACTCATTCTGTATTTGGCTGCTACAACAAACAGCCCAGGATTGTCGTTTCCCCCAAAACATTTTGTGGACCGATGAGGCGACGTTTACTCGAATGGTTCTTTAAACACCCGCAACATGCACTATTGGAGTGACGAGAATCCCCGTGTAACCAGAACGTCGTCAGAACGATCAGTTTCCTCGGTAGTTTATTCTCACAGAACCGGTTCCCCTAGTCTTTAACACGCTGCTTATATGGTTTCCTGTTAGGCCAACGGCTAGCATACTCAGCTGCAGCTTCCGCGCTGCCATTACAAAAGCCACAAATAAAAAACACATCTCGCTATTCTATGACAAAGAACTCTGGCATTTTGAATGTATGGCCAGCTAAATCACGACTAAAATAACTCCCCCTCCCTATTTAAGCCCCTTAAATAAATTTTCCCGGAAAAATGTTTCAAATAAAAGTTGCAGCTCTTTATATGTGTAGCAGTATAACGCATAAAGTGGTACTTCCGGTTGAGAAATTTTGACAGATAACTTCCTGTCGAATTTCACGGTAAACTTTCAGCAACAGACACACACACATGTTCACAGAAAAACACTAAAAACCACTTTTTTCAGACACAGGGGACCTCAAAATGTGTATTTCCTGTGTAAATTCGATACTTCGGCTTATACCAGTTAGAGAAAGTAGAAACATGATATTCCTTTTAGGAGTTCCAAAAGTTTGGTAAAAATTATAAGTTTGAAGTAGTTTGAACTCGTATAATAATAAAAAATACTTTATGTAAAAAAACGTTAAATCTTACAATAAAATAATACATAGAAACAAAAACAATTCTAAATCCAATAGAAAATAAATAATACAAACTCTTTGAGGGCAATGGATTACACCCGTCTGCCGAGTTGGTATTAAAACTTATTAATAGTTTAAAACTGCAACTAAATGGAGAAAATATAAAAACAGAATAAAGTGAAATCAAAATAATAATAAAATAGAACAAAAATAAAAAAGAAAACCATTTACTTTCAAGAATGAAATTCATCAATAATCAATCTTCTATAAAAAAATAGCTGATTCTAAATATTTACACAAGTCATTCCAGTTTTCTGTGCCGTTCAAAAAACTACAGACCTCCTCAACCGATAGTACCGTTTTATTTAAATGATGAAGCCTATATGGCGCCAGTATGGGACAAACTCTAATAAAATAAATTACGGTTTCTATTTCATTTAGACTGCATTATGTGCAGTTCCGGGCAGCGCCTGGATTAAAGGGCCTATAATTTAAATTTAACGACTCTCATCTGGCTCTTATTATTAGACGGCATCTTCGAAACTATTATTACAGAGGTATTCTCGTTTATCGTAGTCTACGCAAGGATAGATAACATGATGCTGCCCTTCTCTCGCCCTTACAATATCATTCTCTCTCTCGTTCGCCTTTAATAGATCTAAAAGAATATTTACATTGCTTCTCCAGTTGTCATAATTTTCTAGATTGAAGGGGGCTATTCCCAATTGATGACAAATATTATCCCAATCTTTGAACCACAAGATTTTTTTTTTTAGTGACAATTTTCTTGGCTATTAGTTTGGATAGCCAACCGTCTGGAAGTTGAAATAATTTGCAAATATAACTCACATGCAGCTTTATTGTATGCCTAAACATACTCGTCAAATTTGTTTCTAAACTGATTATATAATTTGCCGTATTTTTTTGGTAATTTGAAAAGTTTTTTAACAAAAAAACCGTTGCAAACTTTCAACTGTTTGGTACTTTTTATACTCCCCAAACCTGCGCCGCATAACACATTACCGAACGAAAGGTTGAATGAAAAACTTTTATCCTGGAATTCATTGGGACATTATAGTTATCAATTAATTTGGAACATGTACAGTTCATGGCAAATTTAGATGCCGAAGTTTATCTATCAAGTGTGGTTCAAATTAGAACGCAGAGGTGATAGTAACTCCTAAATCATTATATTTGATTACTATTTCAATATTATTTCCCTCGGAATTCCACTTTTCATCATTAGAATATCTTCCATCTTTAAAATGCGACAACTGAAATGTGACAATTAAAACTGTAAAAATTCCAGTAAGAGAAAATTATATAACTATTTCACACCAGATATTTTTTTAATATGAAAAGTTGGAGATAAAAACTTCAATAGATTAGATTTAGAACTATATTAAAATTCTAACAGTCTAGGGCAATGGAAGCCATTAAACTATCGATCAAGCTTAAGTGGAGCACGTAATGTTTGTATCATTGAGATTTCATTGGTTTTTATTTTTTCCTTTTATATAAGTTTCAGTAACTCAGTAAATTTAGCTGTAATATACTATTTAATCAAAAGAAACTTTACCTTACACCAGCCACTGCATAATCTCTTGCCGCTGAGATCATAAAAGAATTTGATTGCATAATTCTTGTAGAAATATTTCTCATACCATGCGGTAATAGTAACATTTTTGGTTCTGTTTCACTGGTTAAATCCCAAACGGCAAATCCATTATAGGTGGTGCCTAATAATGTTTCCTCTTTATGGTCCAGTTTTAATTGCAATAAAATTTCCGTAGTTTCATTATCTGAAAAAGAAAAATTAAAATTCATTATCCATTTACATTTTTTACCCTTCGATGTGTGCAATTTTCAATTTTTTCTTAGGAGGGAGCTAAATTGCTTTTTCGCAGTCCACTCTCCAATTGTGGTTATACCACTTCAAATAATATTTGAGGTTATTTTTGTGAAACCGTAATTCAGAAAAGTGCCAGGGCATGCGGGCGTTAAAGGAAAGGAGATGTCTGACGCTCTGGCAAAGGGAGGTGCTGCTTACCCTTTTTTGGGGCCTGTACCCTTTTTTTGTGGTGAGCAACCAATTTCTCCTAGGGGAACTTAAGAAAGAGGAGAAGGAGAGGAGTAGGCAACTCTGGAACTCCCTCCCGGGACTGAGAGGCAAAGATCTGCTTGTAAGATTACAACCAAAAAAGATCGGATGCATGCATTGGTCTTGTAAGAACAAGCTCGCATTCTTACGGGTATCCTCATGAGGCACTGTAGACTCAGAGAACACCTGAAGAAGCTGGACTGGAGAGTGATAGCATGTACAGATTCTGGGTGGTGGAGGAAACTCCGATACATCTCCTCACGGACTGCAAGCTATCACCCAGAGAAGATTTAGGAGCCTGGGTAGCTACAAAGAAGTTGAGGAGAATATATCCTCTCTAGAGCCATCCAGAATATTGAGATTCCTAAGGAGCCTTAACTTGGTGGGAGTGCGGCCGGCCAGCCAGCGGCACAATAGACCGTGAAGATCGCAGTGCGGAGGGTCTCGTCTATGAACAAAAAAATTCAGAAAAGGAAACGCAACAGAATGGACACCGACAATGGCTCAAGATCTAATTTACAAGATGGAACATTTTAATACTCAACTATTCTTAATAAAAGAAGAAAATATGCTTATCCTTTTGTTAAAAAAGTCCTCCTCGCTTGATTGTATTTTCAAAACGAAGCGAAAAATAATGAAACAAATGCTTACTTACATGGGGAAGGATATGTGGTCTCCTTAGTCCAACTTGTAGCTCCAATTGGTGCAGCCAATTTGCTTACGCTGTACACATTCTCATCATGGCAACAGTAAATTATAGTTTTATCTTTTGTCATGGCCATTGCACTAAAAATCAATAATTGAATAATAATGAACGTTTTTCAGTTTTGTAGTACAATTCCAAAAATCCAAACAAACACCTATGAAAATAAAGGGATTCCAATTCTTGTGTTTCTCTGGTAACACGTAATAACAACTTTGGTTCGTCTAAATTTCCACTCCAAAATATAAACTGATAATCATCTAATGTTGTATACTCCATGGATAGTAATGGCCATTCTCCTTGATTCTCTGGACTTGAATATCTATACAGCAAAGTTTTTAAATAGATAAAATAATTAAACGGTTTATGAATTTGATATGTACATAAGAACAAAAAATACCTAGCTAACAGTTCTCCACGCATATCATAACGGTACCAACTTCCTGGACCGTGTATGAATAAGAATGCATTCAATAAACAAAGTCCTACAACTTTTTCACCTTCCAGTAACGGGTTATCAATTACAACGTATTCACTGCTCAGTGTATTCAACAGGACAGTCTGTAAATTAATATTAATTAGAATAGATTAAACTAATTATTACAAAAGGTGGTCTCACATTAAACTTACTAAGTAACAAAGTAAAAGTAATTTAAACTATGGAATTATCTCTAGAATTAACTCGGAAAAAATTGAGTTTAAGAAATGATGCCTTCTGAAGATAATAGATTATCGGAATTTAAATTTTTTAGTGCTTTAGAGACAATAAATATTCGATAATAATAGTTTTTTATTGCTTTAAATAATCTAAATTTAATTAATTTTAAAAATTATATCCAACATGGAGCAAGTAATAATATCTCATATGCAGAATGGCCTAACTCCGAGGCACATCTTATCAATAATTCTTGGGGAATCGATGGTTTGCCAATTCTCTGCCCTTAACTTGAGGACAGATTTCCAATTTAAGCAATAAACGTTTATTTTTCAAAAACAGCATTGTACTTGGTTCGATTTTGTCAAAGGTTAACTCCAGTAATATTGCAGCCCTATATTTTAACTATAATATATTTTAACTTCCTTTATCTCTTCCAAATGGTCAGTATAAAGTTCTGACATTTATAAAAAAAATTCCTCTACTAACTGTAGCAACCGTTTGAGTCGAATCTGACCGTATGTACCAAAGATAGAGCGCTGGCTATTTGGCTACACTCGGAAAACAATATCACACCTTTCGAACTAACAGAAGCTTAAAGCTATACAGTCAGTCTTATTTGAAAACAATGTTATAAGTGTCCAATCAACTTGGAATTTTTAATAACGATTAGTTGCCCTTCATACTACACATAATAAAAGTGTAAATTTTATTTGGTTATTTTTGGGAAATATAGCTAGCTGAATGTAGCTACAGTGCATACCTCCAGTTAGCGCTTCCATCTTTTCTCCACTTAAAATGACAAATTACAGAGTTAATCCTAACGTCATAGGGCCTCTCCAAAAAAAAAAAATTTACAGACAAATATTTAAAATAAAAGTGATAGAATTAAGTCCGTGCAACTAGCAATCCAAATTTAAAGGAAATCGCTGTAACTATTGGGTAAATTCGCAATACCAGTTTATCGATTTTCATCAACTTAGCATTCTAGCAATGATCTTAAATTAACCAGAGTTAGAAACATACATTCGAGGAAAGCAAAACATTGTAGATCCCCAACAATCACTCAAAAATCAATCCCCCCACTTTAATAGGAAGAGAAGAGCAGAGAGAAAGAAAAATTGAGAATCTCCTTCGCTATTTATGCCAGACTAGAGCAGAAGACTCCGTATACATGCAGCCAAGCTAGCCCAACAGAAGGACAGTTTGTACAGCAGTTCCAATTCACAGTTGCAACACCTCAGCAACCAACTACTACTCTTCTCTTTATTCAGTCTAAAACTCTCATTACCTAATTTCGATTATTGGTTAAAGACCTGGCAGTATCGTGTTTCTCTTTTATACAGTGTTCAGCATTTATTCTAACTTATTTCTCAAAAATCTTTTCTCACTAATTTTCTCTCCTAAAACCTATTATACCCCTCAATGTTTCAAATGAAAATAGAGAGCCAACTGTTTGTAATAAGTCTGCTCACTTTAAATAAAATCGTTTTATTCATTTCCAAAGAAAAGGGCGAAAATCTGAAAACCATTCAGTAAAATCGCATTTCCGGTTGAAGGATTTTGACAGTATCTAAATGGCATATAAAAGTATACCATCATTATATTATGACAAGATTCACAATACTTCCTCTTATAGTATAAGTAAAGTAATATATTTAATTTAAATATTTCAACCAAAAATATGTTTAAGATCTAATTACTACGTAATTTGGAAATTTTTTTAAGGGCCAGATAATTTGTTTTTTGTATTGCCTAAACTTCATATATTAAAACTACCAGTTCAATCCGATATTAACTGCTATTTTATAAAATGCCATACCTGACTATTATTAGTAAAAGCAGCTGCATATCTGTTGTCAGGACTTAAGTACAACTTTAACATTATTCCTTCTAGTCCAGGATTAACGTCACGGTTCATATCGCTAGTCGATAGATCCCATGTGATGAAACGATTTGATATAGATACTATGTATCTCAAATCTGAAGTGAGTTTAAAATCGAATACTGCAAACTGATGTCCTTCCAAAGAGTACTAGAATAATAAACTTGAGCTGAATTATAGTAAATCAATAAAACTATATATATTTAATAATCTGCAAATATACTAACCTTCAAAGGACCTCCTGGAGTGTGTAGACAATGATATAACGGCATAAGTGCACAATGTGCTGGTCCTTCTAGATCGCAAGCACTTAGCAACATTTTAATGTTTGGGTTGGTACCGATTTCTGGTAACAATCGGCCAACTAACTGTGGAGCCAACATATCTGGATAGATACTCAATATTGCACCGCCTAAACGTAGAGCATCAGCTACCAAAATTAATTCTCTGTAAATTCAGTATTTTTTAAGATATTCCACTATATTGAAAACTGACAAAATAAAATTAATTTTAGACAAAAAAAATAGTAGTTAAAACTTTTTAAAGATGTGTGGCAGTTCATTATTAGAAATTTGTAAGGAATCGATGAAAACTAGAATATTCTCCAGTGACGTGAATTTGTTTATCCCTTATTTTGCGCCCTAATTAGATAGTTAGGCAATAAAAATTTTTGGATGCAATGAAGTTTAGAATAAGTAAAGAGATAAATGGTTCATTTTTTATCAAATAAATCCACAATTATTTTTTTTTTCATTTTTACATAATCCCCATTTACAATGGTACAATGGTAGCTTTTTTTATGTCGGCAACAAAAACATTCTTAGTTTCAAAAAGTTAGCCACACTCTGTTTCACTTCGGTGTGCCGAGAAACTTGACTTTAGTCACTTCGAAATGACTCCTTATGGGAATCAAATCAAAGGAGTCAAAACATGGAATGGGAGCATCCCGTGCCTCCAGTGTCGAAAACGTTTTCTGATTATCGGCCGTCAAAGTGCTGCTTGTGATATTTTGGGTTTTGGTAAATCTTCTTTTTATGGCAGGCTACTTTCATTAGTTAGTGTTGTAATAAAGTGAACGCGATATATTTGTAGAGGAATGAAGTACAGTATTCCTGATCAATGCCCACCTACATGCTGTGCAATCAATGCGCTTGGAATGTTTGCTAATTTAGACTGGGTAAGAAGTTCTCATACATCCTATCCATTATCTCAGCATTAGATATGTATTTCATCAATCTAATACTCCTCAAGAGAAGTCATTATGTCCGATGGATAGAGGTGAGTACTAAGAGAATATAGAGAAGAGCATGAAACTTTTTGGAATATAAAAAAAAATTATCAAATTTTCTGTCAACGAGCTCTGACATGTGACAGACAAAACTAAAACATAACTTTAGTAAACTAACTAATAAAATAATAAATGTAAGCAAAACATAAGAGGAACATCGATATGCTTGTTATTATCTCAATCAAATAAGTTACGCATAAACTATCTCAAAAACTAGATAGAAGTTGACTAACTGAAAAGAGTTTAAGGAACCATGACAAATCCAAGGATTGCAGTTTACGCAAAATATCTCCATGATCTAGAAAAATAAAAATATAAATGACTGAGAATATTCCAGAGTAAAGAATTTGGCTGTCATCCACGCAGCAGTAAGTTATAGAGCGGAAAAAGGCACTTGGAATTTTCAGTATACAGTTTAGGAAGCAAATAACGTTAACCGACAATTCAAAGGTGCCGTAATAAACATAGTAGTTACAGGCTTTTGGATTACTAATAATTAACCACCATTGCCCGTACTAAGTTATAATTTCGTGGACTATTCAATTGGATTTATTCAATTTTTTATACGGGCTAAAGTTTATGCCTAACATCGATAATTTTATCAGAGCTCTGTAACCTGCGTCAAAAAAACAGATGTTACCCCCTCCCTTGTATTAAGCATTATTGATCGAAATGATAGATAAATCAGGAAATAAAATACAAATTAGAAATAAAAACTATTGGTGAATTTAACAATAATGTTTTTTTGATAAGATCGTAAAACTTGTAAAATGTAAAATTCTATGAATCTACTTGAAGTTTGTGTGAAGTATTTAATAACAACTATGTGTATTAATAATGAAAATAATGTTTCTACAAAAAAACAAAAAAAAGAAGTGTTTTCTACGAAATAATGTCAAAATTCTTAATAAAGCATTATAAATTTGTAGTATGGTGTTGTAAATTTTGGTTATGTTCTATTGTTTAAGTGCTGTTGTATTATTATAATCTACTTGTAAATTTTCTGGTTATGGCAAACTTGTTTACACTACGTCACTAAAGCTGATTACTGTTTTATAAATACGATTTGAAAAAAACTGTAAACTGTGTAGGTTTACGTTTGTAATAGAGATAACTGTGCTTTTTGAAGTAAATAAAAAAAACAAATTCAAGAGGTATTATAAAATATTCAGGCTGCTCAATGAACTTAAAAAAAATTACCAGTAAACTTTTTTTTGAAAAACAAAGACAAAAAAATGGCTACTTCAACTCAAACTGAAAAAAATTTCTTAAGTATCAAATCTACTTAATAGGAAATTTGACATGAAATAGAAAATGATATTGGTTTCGTCTTCATCGTGGTTGGGTAATTTCGGAGATCAGAATATCTCAGAGAATATCTCTCACCTCAACCTTGAGATTTATAAATGAGTCTTGCCAATCAGAGAAAAACTCGGAAAGCAACCCATGACCTAAAATCCATTAACTTCCCTTACGATGCTCCGATTTCTAAGAAAACAGGAAATCTGTTTTATAACAATTTGTCAAATTGTGTTAGAGATTCATCTACTACTTCAGTTAAGTATCCAAGCCAATCTAATTGCTATTATCTTTAGAATATTTCTATTGAAATCTGAAATCTATCATAGCAATTCATCCACAGCCTGTATATTTTGTATGCCTCAGTTACAATAAAAATATATATATATATAAAAAATAAATTATTACATTAAACAGATTACACTCGATACAGTATCTAATCAAATTTTTACATGCAGAACTCACTGTAATCCTTAGTCTCACCTTCTCAATAATCTTATTTCCTCCCTATTTATTAATAGTAAAATTATTTCTAATTTTCAGGTAAAATTCATAATATATATTTTAAAATAATTCATAATTAAAAAAAACTATAAATAAAAAATTAGTTAAATGAATACACAATTAGATAAAAAAAATCATTGTTCGTTAAGAAACATCATTTGTTTGCTATTAATTATTTATAATTAATTTCGTGGAGAAACAGGGAAAATATCAGATGAACTGTTGGCACCCATTGGCATTCCTGGAAAGAGATCGTTCTGTTTACCTGCTCATCCTTTGTTGCGTAATGCCTCATCAAATTATATTTCGCTTTAACAATAATTTTCCGGTTTCTTCCGTACTATATTGATGTTGGAGCTTGGATATACAATGCTTTTCTTTTCATTGCATAAAAATAGTATGAAATATACAATAATTCTTCTGATAGAACTTTAAATTCTCCTTTGAGGGCTTGACTTAAGCTATGGAATGGTAACCAGTTCATCGACGAAAATTTGTTTTCATCCACGAAATCGATACTTCCACCCCTTTTATTCCAAATATTTCAAATACAGAACGTATTCTTCAAGCCAGAGTTGAGCATTATTTTTGAAATAAACTATGTTAAAAATTACAAAAATGTATTCAAATAATTAAAAATTATTTGAAATAACTGGTTATATGACATCATTCTTTGCATAAATCATCTCTCCAAATATAAACGAAAAAAGTTTATTCGTCATTTCATTATTTTATGTATTTTTTTATGTTACCTGTTTTATGTAACTATGTACTCGACTTATTGTCTGCACAACGCTACACAAATCTGGGTTTGTGACTTCATTTCTATGTAAATGTTATAACGTACACACCTTTCTATTACCTATCTTAAAAAGTTCTAGATGAAGAGCAGCCCTTAACGTAGAGCAATAAAATTAATAGTTAATACTATTAATAAATTAAACTATTAATACTATTAATAAATTAAACTATTAATACTATTAATAAATTAAACTATTAATACTATTAATAAATTAATAGTTTTTTCTTTAAAAGACTTTCTCTGCCATTATCAAATTTAAATCAGCTCAAAAATTTATTTATATCATCATTCCATAGCAGTTTATTTTTAAGCAATTATTTGTAACTTTATTGGGAATAATTTTGTTCCGATTATATTTGGAATAATGTAATCTTAGATAAATTATTTCAAATAATTATTGTTTGTGCCCAACTCTGCTTCATTCTCAAAATAGTAGTTTTACCAGGGTTAATTTTAATCGGAAATTATTATGAGAACATTAATGGCAAATCGTTAGACATTATATAATAAACTAAGTGTTTGACATCGTTTCTTAAATCTAACCCAATTTTTTCTAACTAAAAAAATATTCTTTATAAAAAAGAAAATTTAGTCATAATTTTTGATAACACGAATAGATGTAAATTCCTTAGCTTCACGTAATCTTTTCTGCTCCAACGACTCCATATACGTTAATTTTGTCGCTTCTTAAAAATTTCGAGTTTACAAGAGGATAAAAAACATGTTAATCAGAGGTGTTTTGTGTTTTTTTGTAAATCCGAAGAAAGGGCCTAAAGAAAGGTATATTATGTTATGTTGACGTTTTTTTGTAATTTACAATATTTAATATTCTCCCTTTATTAGCCATTTGATCAGTGCTACTAATAAGGACGGATTGTTGAATTGTTATACTGCCCGGTTGTGGGGCAGCGAGCACTTTTCATAAGAAAAAATGCTGCAGCAAAGGAAAAATTGAAGCGAATTTGCGAATCTAAAGCAATAGTACGAGCTTGTCATAGCCTGTTAGCGGGTGACAATCCGACAGAACAATTAAAATTGGCAGATTTCTAAGGATGGGAAATATGCAGCACTTCTACGTTTTCGCTTCAGTTGCTGCTTTGTATGAGCACTTCAAAGCGTTAGGTGATGTGCTCTCAATCAGGCTGTATTTTGAAATCAATGGGTATGGGCAAAGAGTTGAAAATTGTTTCAAATCACCGAATATTGACCGAAAGAAGAAAATATCCTTTGAGATTGTCCTAAATTTAACATTTTGATTTGCTTATCTAGGCAAAGCAAAACAAGTGTTTGTTTGCTAAAATCAGACCAAATTTATCTACTTCCATTTCAATGATTTTTGATTAATTAGAAAAAAAAAATTATTCTCATTTTCTTTATTATTTCTTTTCTTTGCTTTAAATATAAATAAATAAATAAATATTTCACATACCTAGAAACATCTCTATCTTCAATATTAGCACATGCATCTTCGAAATCGCTCAATACCGATTGCAGTGGACAAGAGCTTAATTTGGCATGTAACCATTGATAATTAAATAATACATTTTCATAAAGATCTGTAAAACGTTTAGATCTAACTAAATGAAAAGGTAATTCGCCAAACTGAAAAACAGAAAAGTAATATATGTTAGTTAATATAGAGAAAAGTATTATTTCATAAAATTCATATATTGGGACCAAAGCAAACAGATATTCTGTGTCCAAGTATAAGAAATAATGAAAAAATTAGATTCTTCATTGTTCGTGCACAATAAAAGTGCACAAAATAAATATAGAAATAAATAGATCTAATGCTATCATTTAATTCAATTGCTGTTGAGAAAATTCAGTATTCGTGGTTTAACTATGTTAACTTTCTCAGTCTGCAAGAGAATATTCAGCTAATTTATAAACTATCGCCAAATTTTTCTTATTGCTGTTGATATATACATATGTGGGACAAAGGGCGCAAGCGCAATAGTTTAATTAACTGTTCTCTTAAACAAAAGAAGATAACACTTTTATAATATACGGAATTTAGAATAAATACAAATTATATTTAATATAAAACAACTTTTGATTTCTTTACTTCAAAGATAAAACTCTCATTAACATCTACAAAAATCTCTCCCAAATACGTCTTCATACACATTGACTCGCCCATCTGTCGTTACTCACTTCTATAGAGTATACTAGCTCGCCTGGAGTGGAGATTCTTTGAAAATCCCACATTTATATATATATATATATATATCTTTGTGTTTGTACATAAATAATATAACCTATACATTACTAATCTCATTAATAAATGGAAGATAAGAATAACTCATAAGCAAAGTAGCTCAAATTGAAATTTCGTTTAGTGGGATTCTGCTTGTGTTTTGAGGTCCCGTGGATAAAATCTCTCTCTACGAATATTCACAGGAAGCTAACACTTTATATTCCATTTAGATACCACCATCAGAACCGACTCGGAAGGATAGCAGTGACTTTATAGAAAGAATTTTTAAGATTCTTCACGACTTTCTGGGAAATAGCTCCTAAGATTTTCTTAAGTGTTTTTGGGGAGTTCTGAGAGAGCTGAAACTTAGACTTCATCTATAATACTTTATCAATATATTCTTGATTCAACATGAGACTTCAGAGAACTAAAGTTTAGTAAAAATTACCAACTTAAGAAACCAGTAAGAGAAAGTCATATTTTTCATAATCAAGATTTCTTTTGTAATTATATAATTATAGACTTATAATAAAACTTTCACTTGCCTTTCTTAAATTATATCTAGATACTTTTCCATCTTTAGAATAAAATACTAAAGGTTGTACAGGTACTTTCCGATCTGCAGCACCTTCTCGATCTGTTAAATTGAATCTGAAATGGTTTTACAAATTATAAACTGCATTTTATGATGGAGAACTAAACAGGTCAAACACACAAATTAATATGCGAACAAGATTTTACCTAAGAAAACAAGAAAATTACCTATGCCGTTGAATCTCAGTATATTTGAATGGTTTAGGCTTCCCACCTCCCCAAATTCCAAGGAAATAATCCGCAATACTTGAATGAAAATATATGGCCATATTCATATTTTTAAAGTACCTTTCTTTAGCTGTATCGCGAAACTGTCTGAAAATAAAGAGGAATGATGCAAGAGACGCTAAAAATTATGATTAGTTCACAGAATTTTCCTTCCAATATTTACCTATGATACCAATTCATGACGCTAACTCCATCTGCTTCTCGTTCAGATAGATAATTTGGTAAATCGTTGCGTATACGGGTCCAAAGCAATGGTGGTATTCTTCTCACAGGTGGCAAATGGTATTGATATACATCGTCTAACACACGATCATCCAGAGAGATCAAATCTTCTAGTTCAGATTCGCTTAGACCACTTTTTGCAGCCGTTATGTAAGCAAGAGCATGAAATACTAGAATACGTCCGTGCTGAAAATATTAAATGGTCTAAGAAAATATGAAAACAATCACTACCTTGTTTTGGTTTGATAAAATAGTGTTTTTTTCTTCGTTCTTAATAAAATATTTTCTAACAAAAAATTACCTGTTTTTCAATTCTTTCAAATAACATCATAATGGAATCCATAACGGTTGAAGCAAGATGAGTATCTTGTGGTTTTGTATAACTTCTCCAACGGCATATTTCGGCAAATACAAGTTTAACGAATATTGGTAATGAACATTTATCAATAGCGTTGGATACTAATCGCCATTGATAATTTGTCAGATCTCTTTGTGCAGTTTTCATCCACATCCTATAAAAAAATAGGTTAATCTTATCGAAATGTTATAATTTCTTACCATATTACTGACTTTCTTGATTTAATACTGACTTGATGACTTGCATAGCCAGTTCTTCACCGAGTGCAGTTACCTCAATGAAATGTTCCTCGGTATCAATCATTTTCCTGAGAATATGATAATCTTTTGAAACTTCTGGATTATCAGCCTCAGATGCACAAGACACAATTAGCTGTAACATACTAGTATATCACTTTTCTTAAATTTTGATCTGATCCTAAAGGATTACTAGAAATTCCAAAAGGATTACTAGTATTCCATATTAGTTCTCGCAATCACTCTCCATGTGTAAAGATCGTTTGCCAGTTGAGGAATAACGAATAAAAAGACTGGCGACAAAAAAGATCTGCGTATGTTTAAATTCTGCTTGCTAATTCTTAGTCATTATAGAGGATTATATAAACTACGGCCCTAGACTCTTTTTAAAAAGAACAGTTACATGTTGGTATATTATAATATTCTCTATATAATTATCATCCTCTTGGAGAAACTCGCCCAGCCTCTCCTTCAGAAATCTTGGCGCCAGTGTCACATCACCAAATAGACAAAGGATGCACCGGCTTTTTAAGGATGTGTGACAGCAGATCGAAATAATTGTTACAGGCGCAGGGAGCTCGCTGAAGGATTGGCAAAAGTCCAGAATATGATG
This sequence comes from Triatoma infestans, assembly GCA_011037195.1. Classification (NCBI taxonomy): domain Eukaryota; kingdom Metazoa; phylum Arthropoda; class Insecta; order Hemiptera; family Reduviidae; genus Triatoma; species Triatoma infestans. The sequence continues at coordinate 36,012 of JAAEAF010000039.1, forward strand.
AACCCTAACCTTTTGGCGCCACAGCCCATGGAGGGCCAAAGCTTGCCGATTTGAGGGGTTGTAAGCACGCAGTGATTCCGACGCCGTTAGTACTGGCCTTCGCTACCTAGGTTCGCTGCTAATTACTCCAGCACTCCAGTTTTTATCATGATGCTAGGTCAACATCCTTGGTCTGACGGGAATTGAACCCTGCATTATCACGGTGGTGACGGTGGTACCTGATGTATCTCAATTGACTAAAAACGTTTAACAAATTTTTACCAATCCAAAAATGAAATCAAACAAATCTGAACTTGATGTGACGCCCGAGAACTATAATATTGATTTGATCTTGAAAGAAAAGTAAAATCAAGCTTTACCTACCCATAGGATCTGCGGAGGTACCTGAAGTGAAAACTATTCGGTTTAGCGTACTCACATCCTAGTCATCATCGCAAATACTTACTTTTCTCTATCATATTCAAACTCCGGTTATTTTAGTTATTCTTCAGTTATTCTAAACCTTGGCGACTTGCCGCATTGCAGTTAAAAAACTTTCTCTATCATCTCACAATTACTCACATTCTATACAGGGATCTCAAAGATAATCATTTGAGGCAAGCTGAGCTCACCATCTCTCTTTTTTTTCCATGGAGGAAACACGTTTTCTTCAACATCTAGGCATCCCAGTCGATGTCTCAGACTAACACCACTCATTGGTACGGTGAATGATAGTGGATCTACATTCGCTGCAAACAGAAACTTCTAGAGTTAAAAGTCAACTTCTCTATACAAACTTGATGAACCAGAATATGACGATGAAGGAAACATCCGCTATTAAGAAAAGAAGCGTATTATGACCGGATACAATATCAATTTCAATTCCTTATACCTACTTCACTAATAATCATTTTAATTAACCTGGCAATGACTCTATATATTTCTACACAAACAAAAAGCTCAAAGAAATACTTCCTTTCTTCAATTTCTACAACTAAAATACGTAAGCTTTGGTAAATTTAACCAAGACACATTGTAAAGTGTTCGCTCAAGAATGATCCGCAACACAAGGCTATTTTGGCTATTTGTTCCATCTGATTCGCTAGAAAGGCATTTAGGCGAAACACTTTGAATCCTAACGTCTCAGATTCCTCAGAACCACCTAAAAACAATTTTTCAGAAAAATGTTTGAAATAAAATTGATAGGCCTATATGTATGCAGCAAGCATTCCAAGTTTAAAGAAAATCGTTATAACTGCTTTCCACGGTTGGAACCTCTAAAAAGGCATTTAGGCCTTACTTGAGTGGTAATTACATCATATACGTTGTTTTATAAATATCTATATATGTTATAAATCGCAGAGATGTTTCAAGAAGAGTGAAAAGTTTAAAAAATGAAGTGCTGTTAAATTATCTTCTGATAATTTTGGTCAATATTAGTCAATGCCATGGTAATTGCGAAAGTGAATACTTCCTCAATTTTCCTGATACTTCAAATTAATCATATATCATTGTTAATTTTATACATTACTTTGCAATGTGATGGCAGACGAGTAGGTATCCAGGATACATGATTCGTATCCTGAGTGCCGGTCAGCTGATCTACAGAATCCAAAAAAAATATCATCGGCTGTACAGCTGTTGCATAAGTTAATAAATTTTTAAAATGAGCCGTCAATGGTACAATATCATCGGGTATATCATCAAATGGTTGCATCAAATTGTATGAGATCTGAAATATAACAATGAAAAAAGAAGTCATCATTAAAGTCTGAAATTCCTCCTGATCAATCTAATGATTTCCTTGAAACCATAACTACAGAAATTACCTGCTGACAAATTGAAATCAAAGTTGGTGTAAGAGCACTGCTATCTGGTGTGGTTCCCAGAAATCTTATTATACAAATAGGTTTAGCTCCTACAAACCATTCTGTGGATGTAAGACCTGCGCTTTTTGCAAGCAACGAAGTTTTACCACACCCACCTTCGCCATAGAGTACCATTGGTTTATCTGAATCACCTTTCATATATTGTTCGATTTTTTCCAATTCAGTTTCCCGTCCATAGAACACCTAATAAACAATGTTCATAATAATCTGCTGTTTTAAAAGAAAGAAAATTGTCGTAGTTGTCAAACTACTTTTTTTGGTGAATTTTCTTTATTCCATGAGAGTCATTGATAAGAGAAAGTTCGTTCCGCAATTACCGAAACAAACCTAAAGTTGGTTTTCATGAAAAAAATTTGGAATAAATAAGTTGTTTTATAAATATCTATAAATGTTATAAATCGTAGACATGTTTCAAGAAGAGTGGAAAATTTGAAAAATGTAGTGGTGTTTAATTATCTACTGATAATTTTGGTCAATATTAGTCAATGCCATGATAATTGCGAAAATGCTATTTTCTAATAATAACATTACAGAAATTAATGAACTACCCAAATTCCAAAGTAACAAAATAATAATAATAATAATAATAATTGGATAATTAGAAGGACATTCAAAAGATTTGCGTAAGAAATAATAGATATCAGAGACATTTTCCGTGATAGCCTGTTTCTTTTTGTAGTCATCGACCGGTTTCGGGCGTTCGCCCATCTTCAGGATGCATTTGTTAAACAGTGTGATAACACAGACTTACACAAAGCGAATTCAGTTTACACACTTCAGTCTGCACACAAACACAGTTTACCATAAAAAGAAGCAGGCTATCACGGAAAATGTCTCTGATGCTTTCCAGCTCTGAGGAACCAACCACAAATAATAATTTATTTTTTTTTATTTTCTTACTCCAAGTAGCGATCTTGCAATATTTTCGAAATTGAGTTTTCGGAAATACATATTTTGACGTCTCAAAAAAATGTTTTTGAGTGAACAAAATAACTTTTAAAAAAATGAAAAGTCGCAGAAAGCTCAAACTTGGTATTTCGTTTAGGTACTGCTACCACATCTGACATGAATGTTTCGGGCAATATCCATCAATTTGAAGTGCGACTTTATTGATTTTTTTTTTTAATTTCACGCGATTTTTTCAAAAACCGATCCATTGATTTTCTTTAAACTTCGTGTACTATCTACATATATAAATACTTTTAACACTTTTATTTGAAACATTTTATTTTCTTCAAATTATTTTGCTCATATGTCCAATAATAAATATACAGGTAGTAGAAGGACAAGTGCCAACCTACCAACGGAGACATGTTGAGAATGATTACATCGTAGAGAAACACATTTGAATTTTAACGTCTCAGATTCCTCAGAACCACTTGAAAACAATTTTTTCCTGAAGAATGTTTCAAATGAGATTGATAGTTTTATATCTATGCAGCCAGCATACCAAGTTTTAAAAAACACATTACAACCGTTTTCCAAAAAATCTCAAAAAACTATTCTGTAAATTTGCATTCCGGTAAACCGATTTTCTTCAAATTTGGAATTCTATCAATGCTTCTAATGTATATTAATATTAAATAGGAGGTAAAAAAACCATACAGTATATTGTGGTACTTTAGAGGAAAGCATAACGCTAGTGTTCCCCCAAAACCCCAACAAAAATTAATTTTCCCGGAAAAAAAATCCCACAAAAGTGATAAGAATTTATGTGTAAAGATAGTATACTAAGTTTAAAGATATTTCAGGATATTACTGACGATAAGATATTTCAGGAGTATACTGTACTATTAAGAATAGATAAAGTATACTGTACTAATAAGAATAGATAAAGTTTGAAGAAAGGCAATGCAAAGTTTAAGGTCAGTGAAAAGCTTGTACAAGTAATAAATAAATGTGATATTTTTATGTATATATTATTATAAATATATTATATTCTTTATAATATTGGATAAACTATTATTATATTATATATAATATATAATGTAATTAAATATTATAATATATTATATTATAATATATTATACTATAATATTACGATATATTATATTACATATAAAATTAATTTTATATTTTATATATTTTTATATACATATTATATAAATTTATTTCACATTTATTTATTACTTGTACAAGCATTTGACTGTCCATAAACTTTGCACTGCCTTTCTTCAAACTTTATCTATTCTTATTAGTACAGTATATTCAATATACTCCTGAAATATCTTATCGCCCTCCCTAATAAAAATGACTTGATAAAACACTGAGCATACATAAAAACACTATTAAAATTTATTATACACTATTTTCTAATGTCTAATCATAATTTACAATAATTCCATTTTGCCATTAAACCCACATTAAATCCATTTTACCCACATAGTAACATAACCTTATAACCTCCTCACATATATACAACAAACAAATCAACAAGTGCGAGTGTAACAGAAACATTACGTTGAAGTGAACTCTCTATACGAACATGGTGAATTTGCTCTGACGATGAATGAAAATCCGAAACAGGTCAGGAACAAAATCAATATACATGCTATGACGGATAAAATACCAGATGTTATCCAGCATCGTGGATCCATCCACATATTTAAAAAAAAAAAATCACCTTTACTGAATTATTACAAGCATGAAGATGCTGTAAAATTTCTGTTACAATTTGTCCTTGTGGGCTGGAATCTTCTTTGCGCATTGCTCTGTCCACTAATTTGGTTATATTTTTATAGAAATGTGCTATAAAATGATTAAGATACTCTTCATGAGTGTCATTATCTAAACCTTCCCTACCGATCCATTCTACCGTATATCTGGAATACAAACAAAAGTTAGTGTTTTAAAAATTAAGATAATAAAATCGTTCATATAAGCATAACATCAAAAAAGAAAAACTACTTTTGATAATTGGATTGTTCAATTTTATCAGTTAATCGTTCATCTCGTAGATTCGCTAAAAGTCTAGACGCTTCTGAATCTAAACTTCTATTAACTATATCCAAAAATAACGACGCTTTCTTCAAATTTTGTAGATTTATGTTATTTATTATTCTAACATAAGCTAAACAATGATTTTTCGTGTTTTTTACATTCAATATACCATTGATGACTTCACGTTCAGTTACTGAAATAAAGGATAAAAGAAAATTTTGATAGTGATAAGTAAAAACTTGCTAGTAGTATTAAGAAATTTTATTTATTTAATTTTTAAATAAATCAAATCTTACCAGACATGTAATAATTATGCATAATATCTTTAGTAATTTTTCCAGAATTATACAAACTTAAAGATGCTTTTCTAAATAATTTTTGCATTTTACCCAATGTGTCCCACCAGACAGCTTGATCATGCTGTTGAAGTTTTGGTATTCTCTAGAAACGTTTTATACAACAAATTAATATTGATCACAAATAATTTGATAATTAATTTATTCCTGATTTTTTTTTAATGCATAAAAATACCTTGTTATTAAAATTGATTAATATTGATGAAATTGGCTGTAGAACAGATATTGGCGGTACGGCATTACTGTCCTTTCTATACCACATGTCCAATAGACTAACATCCGAACCAGAATTTGCTAATTCATCGCGTAACATTTGTAATTCTGATGATAGAATGTAAGTGGGAATTGGCCTGTAACCATATTTTTGTCCTAGAAAAACCTAAAATTAAAATTTAGTGTAAGAAATCTGAGTGTATAAGCGATAATATTCGTTTTCTAGCAGCTTCATTCACCAAATCCTAAATATTACTGAATTTAGGATTTAAAGTTCATTGAAGATGTGGGTTCCCAATCTTTTTCATGTATAGACCCTTGTTGTGAACAATTAGTTTTATACGATACCTTTCAGTATGTATAGGTATTTCCGGGCTCAAACGTCAGATTTCAAGGATGGATTCCTTAAGACAGAACTTACGAAGTTACGAAATAGTACCATATCTCCACTCTTAATCTCTTACTTTAATGAGAAGGTGGTCACTGTCTTATTACGCTGTAACTGGAAAAGAACATTCTTTCCACAAATAATTCCGTTTTGGCTCAAAAGTGAATTGAACAGAACAATCCTTTGCCCCGCTACTTTTGTTTGGTCCCAAAGTTCCGAGGTGAGACTGACAAGTGAAAGTGTTTTTGTTTTTATATAAGATAAAGAAAACTTATTCTCTTTGCCAATATTTATTTCATACTATCCTCTATAACTCGAATCTTTCTTGACCCTCTGATCATTCATACTTTGTCGCTTAATAGCCAGGATATGGACTTCTCCAAATTCCCTCCGATGGTAGATAGATTTCCTCACAAAAAAAGGTTTTGAGGTCCATGATTAAATAATTCTAGCAGTACAGCATCACGTTTGAATTTAACAGATCAATACGCGACTTTCTCGGTTCCACCTAAAGTGAGATCAGATTACCAAGGATTTGATTTCCAAAAACTTTTTTTGTTGTTTAAAATATAAGTTTTTGTGAACTGTTTTTCGTTAGAGAAATCTTTTGGTTATATATTTTATTCATCTCGCCTTCTTTACAAATTGTCATTTCCCCCTTTGACTCTAAAGAATAAAAAAGTCTTTAACATATTAGAATAAAAGAAAGAAATAAAAGAATAAAATTAAAGAATTCATAATTTTTTAAAGAGAAGAAATGAAATACTTACAACAAAGTTTGGCCCCATAGATAATCTTTGACAGTTCGCAATTTCTCTCATACACAACTCAGTGGTCATGTGATCATCTGTTGCTTCATCTCTTACGCCCCATCTCATATCTACTACCTAAATTGAGTTTAGTAAGGTCAATATATATATATAGGTATAATAATATAATAGTGGTAAGACAATATAAGAAACATTAGTATGTTCAATCTGATAGTACATAAATAGTTTGTGATTGAAACTGTCACGCAACCGGCTCATCCGTCCATATAGATAAATTGGACGGATAAGTGAAGTCTTAACTTAATTAACATAAACTTATGATGAGGAAGGGCGCCATGGGAGTAAAAGACTGGGGATTCTTGGTCTTAGAACGTAAGAATGTATAAGAAACTTAAAAATTTACCATATAGCCTAAACTTGGACCTATTTTGAACTTATTAAGTTCTCATGCAGATGAAATAACAAAATAAGTATATATGAATAATTTAAGGCACTACACTCAACTTGATCTTGGATTTTCTTATTCCAAAATAGAAAAATTAGATATGGAAAAAAGTGAATATTACATTTGATTTGGACATCTTTTAACATATGTTCTCATAAGGCATAAGACATATATCTATTTCAATTATTGTGGAATCCAAAAATGAAATTTGAAAAATTGAAAGTTTCTGATATTAAAATTAAAGCACGTCGGTGTTTTTTTTTATCTAAATTATTGCCCCTCCTAATAAAAATGACTTGATAAAGTAGTGAGCATACTTAAAGACACTATTAAAATTTATATCCTTCAAAACATGCTATTTATTATACACTATTTTCTAATGTCTAATCATAATTTATATTTATTCTATTTTGTCATTAAACACACACACACCTAGTAACATAACTTTATATCCTCCCGCACATATATACAACCAACAAACCAACAAGTGTGAGTATAATAAAAATATTAGGTTGAAGTGAATTCTCTACACTACTTGAAGAATTTGCTCTGACGATGGATGATAATCTGAAACCGGTCAGGAACAAAAGGAATATGCATGCTACAATGGATAAAATACCAGATGTTATCCAGCATTGCGGCCCCATCCACATATTCAATAAAATCTTTTCGTTAAAGTCTCACTACATTGATGGCCTGGAGAATCTCCTGTGATACCTAAATAGAATGTCAAATTGAATTTTCTACAACTTTTCGTTTATGAGTTTTTCGTTACAACCCATCCAAACACACACATATACACGCAGAGTGTGGTTTTCGCTAAAAAATATTTTTCTTTCGTGCGAGACAATTTAAAAACATGTGTTTCAAATGAAATACAATCATAATAATTCATCCTACAGCTACAAGAACAAATCTGGTGTGAAACACTCACACGACTTTCTCTCACTCCTTTTAATACAATTATATAAAAAATGACAAATTTTACATATTTGCCATGACATAAATATAGAGGTAGTGGGGGTAAATACCAACCTACTAATCTTGGCAGGTAGAGAACTGATAATATTACAACCCAGTTGTTCGCTCAAAACACTGAAACAACTACATATACAATTTGAAATTAACGCCAAAAATTGTGGAAGGATGGGTGTCCCGATAGGGAATAAACACCTCTCCACAATATTTTTTGGATGAGGAAATTAAAGGAGTTTTACATGGACTGGGGAATGAAGATAAACTTTGGAAAGATAGAATATATGGTAATAGAAGGAAATAAGAAATAGGATTTGTAAGTTGGAGAAGATAGGTGCAGAAAAGTAAAAAAATCCTATGGCGCAATAACCCATGAAGGGCCAAGGCTTGCCAGACGGCGATTTGAATAGGAGGGCGTGTGGTAAGCACGCCGCTGTTCCCACGCTGTTTATTTCCGGCCTTCACTACCTAGGACGATAGTAATTGTAGCTTCTCTTTTTATCACGATGCTGAGTGAACACCGACTTTGCCCTCACGGGAACGAACCCTGAATTCTTGCGCGAAAGGCGAGTGCGCTAGCCACTAGACCAACGCGTGAGGGCGCAGAAAAGTAAAAGCCCTCAAATATTTGGGATGGAGAAAGTGGGAAGATTGATGAAGTGACCACAAGACCTCAGCAGGCCCGGAAGGCAGTGGAATGCTTCATCCAGTGATTTGAAACAAAAGAATTTTCTACTCCATAATACAAGGGATCCTCATGTATAGAGCGGAAACCTGGACTGCCACGCAGAAGGTCTGCAATAAACTGAATGTGGTAGAAATGGACTATTGAAGGTGGTGCATTCAAAACACCAGAATAGATAAAATGAGGAATGTGGACGTACGGAGGGAATTGGATGTAAAGGAAAGTATGGAGGAAAGGTTAGCCAAAAGGAAGTTGAAATGGTATAGACACCTGAGAAGAGTGGGTCCAGGGAGGTGGCTGGAAGAGGTTAGGAAGGGAATCCTTCCAGGAACAGAGGGTGAGGAAGACCAGCGAAAAGATGGGAAGAGGAGATTGGTGAGCAGATAGCGGGTCGAGGTTTGAGGGAAGGAGACAAGTAGAGACGGGAAGTGACCTAACCCACAACGGGAAAAACCGGATTAAGTAAGTAAAGTAACGCCAAAAATTCCGCACAACTATCCAAAATATTGTTTTTTTTTTTTTGAAAAATGTTTCAAATAAAATTGTAGCTATTTGATATGTGTAGATAGTTTACGAAGTTGAAAGAAAGTCTTTCTAGGAGTTAGAGAAAGTAAAAGTATACAGAAAAGATGTTGATTCTGCCCATATATAATATGAAAAAATTCCAGCATAGTACCTGTTGTCTACCTGAAGATAGAATTTATGGGTTAAAGTTATTATTTGCGTGTCTTACTTGAAGATTTATTACAAACATCTTTCTTTTTCAAAAATAAATTCGTGTTGTGGTAAGATTCTCATTTGAAATCTAGAAAAATTATATCCAGTTTTGTTGTGTGCAATTTGACAGTGATAATTTTTTTCTGCTTATTTCCTAGTGTTTTTTTTGCCCCTTCCCATCAAACTTTCTACTCTATTGTGTCAAAGTTTGAGTAGCAAGGTCAAAAGAGCTGGCTGGCGCATTTATATCGATCATGATTCGTATTTATCCGTACCAGGTACATATTGGGAATCGTGCTCTCTCACTCGCTTGTTCTTCTATTCCTACTATTTTGCTGGCACACAAAACTAGCTGGTGCACTATCATTATGTAGATAAACACAAAGTAGTCGGTTGTCGTGTTTCATCATATCCCTATCACACCTACAATGGGCGACCCTATTTTGGAAAATACAACCCCGTTTGTTTTATCAAACCTGTTCTTCAATATTACTAACTCTATTAAATATACCAGGAAGTTTTTACGTATACGCACTGCGGCTATATGCTATATACGCACCATGCGATCACCAATATTTATGACTTTTATCGCTTTCGTTGGAAAATGGAGAAAAAATAGTAAAGATGGGATGTGTGCATGAAAAGCGTGACTTTATCACTTAAGTCAAAGTTTATAAGCTCAAACTGCTACAAAAAAAAAAAAATATATCTGATGTGAAACCTCGCACGACTTAATACAGTTATGTGAAAATGAAAAATTTTTTCTTCAACTTTCAAATTTTGCTCATTTGTCCTAACGTAGATATACAGACGGTGAGGAGAGAAGTGCCAAACTACCAACAAAGACAGGTAGAGAAGATTGCATTGTAGAGAGCGCCAATAATGATTTCAATTTTAACATCTCAGATTCCCCAGAACCATAATTTTTTCAGAAAAATGTTTCAAATAAAAGTGATACGTTTCTATTTATCCAGCAAGCATTCCAAGTTTATAGGAAATCGTTATAACCGCACTCGAAAAAATCCAAAAACAACCTATTCAAAAAAAAAATTGCATAAAACGATTTTCATAAAATTTGGAACTCCATCAGTGCTTCTAATGTGTATTAATATTATATAGGTGATAAAACCATATACAGGGTGTAACAGCAACCTCTGGCAATACTTCGGGACATGGTTTGTCACTTTATTTGGAACAAAAAATTTCTAATAAACCATAGTCCGATTCGTTCGCCTTCAAAAGTTATTCTTCATTTTGTAAAATTTTCAATTTTCCTACTTTTTCTCATAAAATTGATTATATCTCAAAAAGCTATTCACATAAATCATATTCAATTACACCTTTGGAAAGAGCATTAAATTTCCTATAAGAAATGGAAGTTTTATTTTAATTGAATAAATTATAAGGTTTTTCAGAGACTTTAAACTCAACTCTACAACGCTTTGAGTGTTAAAAGCCACTTTTCAATAGTGTTTTCTTATAAATTTTTTTTAAGGCTAGCGTATGGTCCGATTACAGAAAAAATATCTACATTTCACCAGCTTTCCAACGATAATAATATCATGGGGTTTCTTTCTTGTTTTCTTAAAGAAAATGCGAAATAAATGTAAAAAATCACAAAATGAAAATTGAGAGCTGTTACAAAAATATCCTAAGATTAATTAATGATACTGTAATGAACTTTGGACTTGTAATCTCATGATAGAAATCCGTTTAATTCTAATAAACAGAAACATTTAGTCCTGATTTAGTTGGTCATACATTCAAAATGCCAGAGTTCTTTGTCATAGAATAGCGAGATATGGTTTTTATTTGTGGGTTTTGTAATGGCAGCACGGAAGCTGCAGCTGAGTATGCTAGCCGTTGGCCTAACAAGAAACCATATAAGCAGCGTGTTAAAGACTAGGGGAACCGGTTCTGTGAGAATAAACTACCGAGGAAACTTAGATCGTTCTTACGAAAATTCATGTCAACGCATCTTGAATGTGTTTGATAACGATTCTACCCTTAGCACAGGCAGAGTGGCATTGTCGCTAGGTTTATCACATACCCGGTGCACAGGTATCTTTGACGGGATGGTAGATATCTGTATCACATGCAGCAAGTACAGTATTTGCTAGAACGTGATTACGCCTGTCGTACTCAATTGTGTATTTGGCTGCTACAACAAACAGCCCAGAATCGTCGTTTCCCCCAAAACATTTTGTGGACCGATGAGGCGACGTTTACTCGAAATGGTTCGTTAAACACCTGCAACATGCACTATTGGAGTGACGAGAATCCCCGTGCAACCAGAACGATCAAGTATATTTAATGTAAAGTAGCTGCTTCCGCTCCTGTCCAGGACACCTAATTTGGTAATTGGACGTTAAGCCCGTCTGAAAAAATAGGCAATATCTTTAATTTACTTACTTTTTTTATACAAAAACAATATTCTGTTATAGGACACTCATACCGAATTACTCTCACCGCAATCTCCCTTAAATGAATTTGCAAAAGTGATAGGTCTCTGTTCGCATGGTAAGTTTAACAAGTAAATAAAATCTTTGGTCACTTTATAGAGAAAATCGCAAAAAAAAAAAGAACTGAAACGTTCATTCAGTAAAGTGGACCGATTTTGACCAAAATTTTGTCAGATGCCCTCCTGGAACTTAAACAAAGTATCAAGTTCGAATTTCCTAAGTTTTTCCATTTTTGAGTTGTGCTGACCACACACAGACCAATTTCTAAGAAGCATTTTTTCAGACTGAAGGCCCCTCAGAAACCATGAAAACATAAATTCGAAAGTTTAACACGATTGCAATAATTGTCTTACGAAAGTAAAAATAGATTTCCCTGCAATTACTTAAAAAAAAAGAAGGAAGAATGTGTTTAGCATAGATTTCGCCTTTACTTATCGAGTTGTAACTTACACTTTATAACTAGCGTGAGTTTTCATAATCATTGTTCTACCATAAAATAATATGCATTCTCAAGATGTTATAATTAAAATTAGTCTAAATAGGTCTTTGGAGATTATTATAGGAGATTCGCAATAAATTTTCCAGAAGATCAGACAGTCATTGCTGGCGTTGAAAGGGCTTCCAGATTAGGTGGACTGATCTAGGTTATTACATTGGAAGTATTTGATGGCAAGGCAGAATGTCGAGAATTTTTTTTTAAATTTTTTTTGAAAACAAGCAGCAGTAGAAGCTATTGTGAATATATTGTACTAGCCCGCTCACTTTATGCAAAGTAGTTACTATTACTACTACTTTCCTAAAGATTAACGGCTAACATCAGCCGTTTATCTGGAAAGCCAGTTCTTGACTTTCGAACGAACCTCTTTAACCGGAAGGAATGAAATTGCGTCCAAAAATGATAATGAAGTAGAAAGAACTCATATTTAGTAGAATTTCTTAACTCTATTACGGTACCAAGGTTACTTGCACAAATAAAACTTAAAACTGGTTTACCAATTGCTGCTCATGTCAATAGAATGCCAATACATGAATGCACCAAATCTCACTTAATTAAAGCAATGGTTTTACTAAGTTACTGGAAGATACGAAAAAAATTGTATCCTCTAATTCATGGTGCACCTTCCAACTCCAAGTACCGGTAGTTTCCAGTTTCTATCTGTTTGTAATACTATTAACGTCAAGGTCCGACAATAAGTATTGCAATGTTGACTTGAGAGTAAGAGCCTTTCTCCTCGATAGCTGCAGACAGTCGGAATAATCTCTATGCTGCGTACAAGCGGCAAAATCCAAAATTACTAAGAGAAAGTAAAAGAATAAAAGCAACATCTTTTAATAAAAACAAAATATCAAGTGTATTCCTTTTTAACAGCAGAAAGATTCAGTGAACAAAACCTAATTTTATCTTCTATACCAAATTACAAAGTATGTACAGATAGTTACATCAATAACTGCTGTAACATAAGAGCACTGTCACATTTAGAAAAAAAATCTGATGTGGAACAGCCAGTCACTCAATTTTCTCTTACTCCAATTTTGAAAATTGTAATTGATAAATTTTATAGTTTGTCTACCAAATTTGATGATATCGTTGGAGTTCGTCGAAAACTGAAAAAAATGTTCAGCAAAAGCGCTTACTTTATTATTCTTGAAATTCTGCATTTTGCCATTTATTTTTTCTAATTAATTTTGTTTGGATGGTAGAATTGTATAATCAACTGTGATAGTACTTAAGAGAAAAACATTACTCTACCCCCCCCCCAAGCCTCTTTAAATGGCTTCACCAGGAGAAATGTTTCAAATAAAAGTTGTAACTTTTTATACGTTTAGTTCACATTACGAGTTTAAAGAAAATCGTTGGAGCGGTTTTCAAAAAATACAAGAAAACTGAAAAATTCATTTCAGTAGAAACGCAATTCTGGTCATCCGATTTTTTCTAAACTCGGCATTTCAACAACACATATAATTCTAATTAATATTATTTAGATGACAGGATTGAATAATAAACTGAAATAGCATTTTAGAAGAAAACCGTAGCCCCTGCCTCCCCCCAAAAGTACCCTTAAATCAATTTCCCTGAGAAATGTTTCAAACAGAAGTTGAAGCTCTTTGTATGTGTAGTTGATATATCAAGTTTCAAGAAAATCGTTGGAGCCATTTTGAGAAAATCGCAAGAAAGTGAAAAAAAATGTTCAGTAAAGTGGTACTTCCGGTTGAGGAATTTTGACCGCTGACCTACTCTCACGGTGAAACCCATCGGAATATCAACTTTGAACTTTCTCCGATTTTTCGTCTTTTGAGTTATGCTGGCCACACACACACACACACACACACACACACACCGCCCCCATACATACACAGACCATATGCTAAAAACCACTTTTTGGACTCAGGGAACCACAAAACGAATATTTACGGTGAAAACTCTATACAGAAAATTTGGCATCATTACAATACTTCCTCTTACTAGGAGTAAGAGAAAGTAAAAAGTGAAAATGCCTCTTTTATTATTATAATACCAGGTGCCTGATAGCGTGCCTGGCTTTTATCCCCCCCGATGTCCCCCATATCATCCACTTAAATAATCTCCTCCGGTAGCTCACCGGTCAATCTACAATATCCCAGGATATCCTTGAACTCCATCTCGCTCCAGGCAGTCCTACAAGAGTCGTGCCCTCCCAACACGCGAAACCTAGTACCAGCGAAACGGGGACACTGACATAAATAGTGATACACCGTTTCCCTGACTCCGTCGTCGCAATTCTGACAAATGGGACTAGATGTCCTCCCTATGTTAAACAAGTGACTAGACACCCAAGTGTGTCCAGTCACTACCCCCACCAAGGTCCTCAGACCTGTCCTACTGAGGGACAGGAGATACTCCGAAAACTCCCTGCTTAATTCCTTTTATAAATCTTTTAGCTTGGAGGCAGCCCTGCGTGTCCCCCCAGCATTTCTCCAAGGCTCTCATCTCCCAAAGTCTAATCTCTTTGCCGCGAAACTTCTTTGTGACGGTAAGGGCTGGTTCAGGACCACAAAATGGTAATGATGATCCCTCCCCAGCCAACTGATATGCCCTCTCATTGCCCTCTATTCCCGTATGTCTGGATATCCAATAGAGACGCACCTTACCCCTCCGAGCCAAAGCATTAAGCCTTCTCCTACATTCTCCCATTAGTTTCGAGCTCCACCATGGCTTGCTCAAAGCCCTCAGGGCGGCCTGACTATCAGAGAAAATCCGCACCTCTTTGATCTCTCCCTGCCACTCCCCCACAAGGCGGCAGCATTCAATAATGCCCACCACTTCGGACTGGAAGACAGTGGCCAAACCACCCAAGGCCACCAAACTCCCTCTATCCAACTCCTGCAACCATGCTCCCGCTCCTGACAGGCCAGTCCCCTCCTGCCTAGAGCCATCTGAATAACAGCGAATAATGCCGTTACCCGACTCCGTTGGCCTCGTGAGGTTGTCATACTGTCAATACTGATCTCATAATCCCTCTCAAAATCCCATTTCTTGCTCGTCTCATCGAGTTTAGTTAGCCGAAATCGGTTCACTCGCCAAATCTCATCCTTGATCCTAGTGTGATCCCCAAGAAAGGTTCTCACCCCTTCATCGCCTCCCCCACTGCCACATACTGAAGAGGGGTTAGCCCCAGCAACATCTCTAGTGCTACCGTCGGTGTCGTTCTCATCGCGCCAGTAATAACCAGGCCGTGCGCTGCACTCCTTGCAGCTTCTTGCTATTCCTCCCCACCAAGGAACCACCATAGACCACCATGCCACTGCAGCATAGATTATCCTTGGCTTCACAACTTCTCGTAAATCCAGTTGATGCCTCGAGGATTAACTCCCCAGGTCTTACCCGCTAGTCTCCTACACTGCCAGAAAACTTTCTGCCCCTTCTCACAAACATGCTCAATGTGAGCCCGCCAATTCAACTTATTGTTGACGGGACCCCCAATATTTAACCTCACTGCAAATTTGCAGTTCCTTACCGAAGAGCCTAGGTCTCCTAAGTAAATAGAACTAAAGAGCTTTTGTCCGGGTTGACGGACAAGCCATAGTTCCTGCACCACTGCTCCACGTTAGACCACGCCGACTGCATCAAGTCACACACCACACTCAGATGCCTCCCTGTGATTATTACCCCATCATCAGAGTACATCTGCAGGTAAAATCCCCTACGGTTCATCTCCCAGAGGAGCTCATCGACGATGAGACACCATAGGTGTGGAGACAAAGTCCCTCCTTGGGGAAAGCCCCTACTAGCTTTCACCCTTCTCTCCGCGGCTCCAAAACGAGATAAACAATCCTCGAAGTCAGCAGGTTAACTATACATCTAACCAGGGTCCCATCCACACCCCTCACCTCCAATAGCACCCTGATTCTATCATGGGCCACGCTGTCGAACGCCCCCTCAATATCGAAGAAGCATCCAGCGCGTACTCTTTGGACTCCAAAGTATATTCAATTCTCCCCACCAAAAATGCCTCATTTACTTAGATATTTATAATCTATCAACAGGGGGGCGCAAGCTTGTCAATAATAGTCACAAATATTAAATTAATTGTTCGATTAAAAACAGCCTTTATATTTGTTGATACGATGTATTGTTAATAATGTTTATTATTACACATAATATCACATTACATATTATTTTTCTTATAACAACATCATATTGAAAGGAATATCGATTTACTTCTTGAAATTGACTGCTGTTATCGGTTTTTATTTAAAAGTAATCATTATATGTAGTATGAAAATTCTACAGAAATAATGTTTATAAATAGTATTGTGACAGTTTCAGTACGATTACATAACAATGGCTTTGTTTAGTGCTTTTTGTTTCTGATTTTTATAAGATTTTCAAGTGTAACTAATTCTTACCTGAAATTCAAGTCCATGTTTTTCTCGACAAAAATCTTTCAATTTTGGATAACATTGTGCCATCAATGTATTACGTTCCATTGTGGTATCTACAAAGATAATTACAACTAGAGGTAGTAATCAATTTTATCATTGTAGAAGATATGTACATTCTAAAGAATAATTCCTCTTTTAATGAAATCCATTAAACTAAAGTATCATCACTAAAGTTCACCCTTAAATTTGTTTCCCTCCATTTATCAAATAAAAAGGAAACAAAAAAGTAATAAAAACGCATGACATAAACTGATTATGTTTATATAAACGAGTCAGTTTAAAACATGCTAATACGACATGCTATAAATAAATTTAATTCGTCAAAACTCATACTAAATCTCTTATCACTCTTATTAAATTTCCGTTCTATTTATTGTAGTAGTAGAAAAATAGTATGTTCACATTATTTTATGAATATCCGAATTACCAACTACGATAACTTTCGTAATTCATTTTTCACTTCACTTTCGAAGTGTGAATAATTCACTTTCGGTTGATGGATTTTTCCCGAAATCTCTTGGTTCTGATGCAAACGGAATACCAAGTTTAAGCATCCTGCGACTCTTCGTTTTTGAAATATTCTGTCAACACACACACTCACATACAGACCATTCGCTAAAAGCATTTTTATCGTATTCAGGGAACTTCAAGACATGTATTTTCGGTGAAAACTCAATTTTGAAAATCTGCCCCGATCCCAATGGTAATGAAAACAGAGAAGATAGCGTTGAAGTTTCATTAAACACATTTAATAGATAATCTAATACTCACCATACAGACATCAGAAATATTTAACAGATAACAGAACAATAATAAAATTATACTGCAGGACATATTTACCTGTAAATGTGGAACTTGTAAAAATGCGTACAATTTTAGAACTGACAGGGGGCAAGCTTTCTAATGAGCCCGCAAATATTGAATCTACTGTACGGTCATCCATTTTGTATTTATTTTTGGTTTTCTTTGTTTTAAAGGAATATTTTATTTCTTAATATTTAAAGGATACAGTAGCTATTCTAATTTCGGGGCCATTTTTTCAGACTTATTTTCTTCAAGACTAGTACTAGACTCTGGAAAAATATTTATTCTGTTTCAGTATTTGAAAATAATCCTTATATTTCAAATTTTTGTACTTGTGAGTTTTGGATTTGAAAGCGAAACATGCATTAGGATGCGGTAACCGATCTTTACACATCAGCCAACTATCGATCGATACCCTAGTGAATAAAATCTGCCTATGTTTTGGCAAAAAAAACTTTGAAGAATTAAACTCTAATTTTTGTATATTTAAGGACTTTTGCAATTTTAGAAATAAACTTTGGATCCTTCTTTCCAAATTTGTGACAAAATTTCTCAGCTTTTATTGGCGACCAAAATTCTTTAGATAAAAAAAACTTCATATGCAATAAATTTTCAAAATTTGTCGGGCATAGAAATCGTGTGGTAGAATGGAAAAAATAATAACTTTATGAAAGCATTTTGATGCCTGGACTAAAAGATCGTTATTTACAATACTGGTTTTAAAAACTTAATTTATGGATAGTTTTAGTGCAGTTTACTACCGAGGACTTTTTTTTAGTTTTTCTACAAAAATTAAGACTGTTAGAAAGAAAAAACACCCAAGAAAAGTAAGGGGTTGTCAGCATGCGGAACAGTATACATAAGATCTTTTTGCATATCTAGCCGGCTGACAAATCTTCTCTAGACAAAAGATCTGGTAGGTTATAAATCGGATTATTTCTTTATCCCGAATTATGTAGTTGCAGCAATCACTATTAATTTTTTTTGACAATTACTATAATAAGGATACACTTGGATTTTTTTCTTTCTAGGAGCCTCTACGCTCATTGTCCGTTGATGGACAATGTAGTCAGTAACGAGAGAACACTGTCCGGAGGCCGGCAGTGCGCCAATGACCATAGATGTTGACGCGCCTTTAATAAATAAATGAAAAAATATATATATAATAAGGATATACATCTGAGGCAAATCAACAGTGAAAATTGTAGTATATTATTCGGAGTGGGATTTCCATTTTGGAATGTTGCAGATGAATATAAAACTCAAAATCAGATCTTTGGGAACTTTTTTCTTTATTATTTACCTCATATTAAATTTTGTTACATTGTCGACATGTGCATCAGTCATTAGAAAGCCATATATTATTTCATAAATAATGTCCAACTTCAATTTTGCTTTATTTTTTTAATAAAAAGTTCTTTTAACATGCTTTTTATATGAGTGATCAATTTTTTTATTTCGATTATACAATGTTTTAATATTTTTGCTGGCCGAAAAATTATGTCGTTGCTGAAATCAGCGAACTTCAATTTTCGGAGGGATTTGCCACTTAGGATTTCAGATACAACATGAATTGATTATTAAGTGCATTTCTAGCTAATGTAATTGAATTATAAGTAAAAATAATCCAGGAATGATGAATGCTACAATTTATATTTTGTTATGAGAAAAACGCGTGACAATCTGATTATTTTCAAAATACAAAAATCATGCAATAATAGGTGCACTACATGGTTTGATTGCGTGCATATATATATATATATATATATATTAGATTAAACACTTGTTTCATTTATTTTAGTTATAACTAGCAAATCATTTGAAAGGAAAAAACAAAAGCACTGGGGGATTATGAATTTGTATTATAATTTAAACAAATTGTACCTGTTTAATAAATTGAAATGTGTTGAAAAATAAGCTGGATAGATGTTTTTGTAATGCGAGCATTGCCCTCATACCAGTGGCCTCTCTGGCATTAACGATGATCGGCATTAGACTGGGTCAAACAGTACAATATAAAGGCATGGATTCTTCAACTGGATGTAATGCACACGCGAATCATGGCATTAAACTAAAGAAGTTACAGGGTGGGAAAAGCAAAGGGGCGGCAAAGAGGTTTAACCTACCTACCCAGACAGACACCTATTATCACTGATTTCCTGTACTTGTCTCTGTGTATGGTAACCTTTTTCCTAGTAGAATAAAATAAGTTGTCCCCACCTCAGACAGTATTATTACTTAAATACTAAACTGTAAAAAAAAAAAAAAAATTCACATTATTTAGTGACAATAACTTTTTAAAAAACTCTTTGTTGCGTGGATTGATTTAGTAGCACGCACTTTTAATATTATGGAATGAAAAGGTGGTTCCTATCACCTTCTTTTTTCCCCACCGAACTATCTTACACATTTTCCAATACATCAGCACTTATATGTATTTTCCCTTTTCTACAAGATTGTACAACAAAATTTTTACTTGGGCTTGACACGATAGATTGTCGAAAAGTTTTTATGGAAATTATTCAAACTTCTAGTGTTTAGTTGAATAACTCATTAACGTGCAACTTAAAAACACATTTCTTTGCAGACTAATAAAAAAAAAGTGAGAAAATAAACTACCTAGTTAATATGATTGGATTAGAACACGAAATATTTCTGCTAGTGGAAAAAACAAACTCTATCTCGCAATAATTTTCTTTATATAAAACATTATCTCTAAATTGTAAAATAGTTCTAAAATTAAGAATGATTGTATGGCTTCATTTGCTTTTCGAAACCACATCATTCCTATATTTTCAAAAATTCGCAAAAGTAATTGAAACTTTAAAAATTACATCAAGTATTCTCCTGCTTTTGTATAGATATCATATACATTTCTTTTTATCCTGTTTAGATTAGTTACTGCGCACATAAGCCCCAGAGAGATATAATAAATCAGTATAGCAGTATGTTATATACTAGCAAACTATAGGACTGCAGTTTTAAGCCAAAATATTAAGTAAAAATGCTAGACTCTATTACTTTCTTTAACGCTCTTATAGAAAGTATTGCTATCCTGTCAAATTTTGAATATCGAGTTTTCGCCGGAATACATGTTTTGAGATCATCAGAGTTAAAAAAAGTGGTTTTTAGAAAAAGGTCTGGATATTTGTGTCCGTATTATGTATCTATGTTTACAAATAGCTCAACACGAAGAATCGCAGAAACTTCAACTTGACATTCCGATTGGGTATCACTTTGGGATCCGACAGGATGTGAAAGTTCCTCAACCGGAAGTCCACTTTAATGAATGAATTTTTCAGTTTTTGCGATTTTCTCAAAAATGGCTCCAACGATTTTGGTAAATTAACTACACATATTAAGAGTTACAATAGTTTTATTTGAAACATTTCTCTGGGAAAATTCATTTTACTTTCATTTTCTACTAGAAGGTTGAAGTTATGTTTTCCTTTAAAGTGCTATCCCAATTTATTGCATAATTGTATCATCTAAATAATATAAGGTAGTTGGACGTTAAGCCCGCCTGAAAAAATAGGCATTACTTTACTAAATAATATAAAATAGAATTAAATATGCTGCCAATATTTTGAGTTTGAAGAAAATCACTTGATCTCAAGTGCATTTCTACTAAAGTCATTTCTGTTTGCTATGATTTTATCCATAAAAATACCGATGAATTTCATTGATTTTGTATATAGAGAGTTCTATCACGTTTGTTTGAAACTGTTTTCCAAAAAGTTCATTTTTAAAGAAGTTTTGGGACAAATGTCCGGGGCGCCAAATTTAGTTTTGTCCGGGGTCCAGATTTTTAGTTTTTGTTAATTTTTGTACGAGAAAAATTAATGTAGGACCTTAGCATCTAAAAGAGGTAGCGTAGGTGATCAGGTTGATTTTTATGGATTATCCAATTCTGGTCCAAATTAGATGGCAGTCAGTCTAACGTCTAAGAGAGCAATTTTTGTTGAGAAGGTCAGGTCTGTACATTAAATTATAGTGACCTTTAAAACAAAAGACTGAACATTGTACATTTATTTTATAACTTCTATAATTATGAACACCAACAGATAAGAACAAGCATTTATTTACCACAGAAATAAACTCTGAGAATGTCAAAGTTTAAATCTTACTTTTTGTAGTAATCGATATGTATCAAGTAATATCGATATTACAATTTTGTCGATTATGCATTTCCTAACCTGCCTTTCATTGATACGTGAGGAATTGCTCGTACTTGTTGTTTTTAAAAGTTTTGTTAGTAACTAGGGGGGTTATTGTTGGTTAAATTCATGTGTAAACCTCATTTTAAAGTATCGCATTTATACCTTTAATTTGACACTGCATTTATAGTTTATTCCTATTATCAGGTTATGTTTTTCCAGGAACTTGATCTACATGATAAATATTGCGAGTGTTATAAACATCAGAACATTGGACCTCCCCTGGGCGGACAATTGATCATTGCTTCATTTGTTTGGATGATGCTTCGTTATTATAAATGTTAAATATTTAGATTATCATTATAAGTTTAGTGTAAAGTCAAAATGCCGCCTCCAATACCTGGGACATCCCTGGATACTCAAACCCAGTTGAATACTTATCGCTCTTATGTGACCATGTTAGGTGACCCAGGGGCAAAAGATGAAAGCAAACTACAAGCCGCCCAGGAATTAAGTGAAAATTTTGAGGTAACAAATTTAAACTATGTTTTAATAGAAACAAGTCCGGCTGCAAGTAGTTGTTACCTTTCATTTTTTGGTTTAAGAAAAAAAAGGAACCTTTGAGATTTTTCTCACCCATTATATTTAGCAAATTTGTTTTAATTGAATTAATCAGGCAAGGCAAAGATCCTTTACAATTTAAACAAAAATCTCTATCCGACTTTAACTAATACCTATCAAATTAAGTTTGAGTTGATTATTTATTTTGTAGTATGGAAATTTGCATTTAATCTGAGAAATATGAGAAGACAAGTATCATGTTTCAAATGTTAAAATATTATTTTCTGAAAATTTAATAATTTAGTTCCAAATACATGCTTCTTTGGCTCTATATTAAATTCAGGTTCTTCACGTTTAATTTGCACTTTCTTGCAGGTAATTCTTGCCTCACCTCAATATCCTTCATTTTTGGATCATGCTATCAAGATATTTATAAAAATATTACAGGAGGGTGATCCTCATTTTATTGCAGAATACAATATACATGTAAGTACGAGATCTTATTCTTGAATAAAAGTATTGAATGTTGGGTACCGCGGTAGATTAACCCCAGAAACAATATTTTATTTTATCTGTTTTTCAGCAAGTACGCAAATTACTTTTAGAAATGATATATAGATTACCAACAAATAAATATTTGAAACCATACGTTGAATCAATTTTAACATTAACTTTTAAATTGTTGGAATGTGAAAATGAACAAAACGTTCTAGTATGTTTGCGCATTATCATTGAGTTACATAAACATTATCGCCCACCTTATAACAGTGAGGTAAGTGATTAATAACTGGATTCATCCTATATTTTGTATAATTGCAATCTTTATTCATTAAACTGGATTATGTTCTTACAGATTCAGCATTTTCTTCAATTCGTCAGAACTATATACCAAGATTTACCTGAACATATGAATAAAATTTTTGAACCAAAAACACAGATTCGTGTTAAAGATCTTAGTGAATTGAATTTAGAAAATTTATTAGGTGAAATGTATACAATAACATCAGTACAGAGTGACAAAAAACTGCCAGACGGTACTATTTCTGCTACTGAAACGGTAAGTATATTCTTTGTAAGTAATTTCTTCTAAAATATGTATAATTTCTTTATACTGAAATGTTTTTATATCAGTTGCAGTACAATATTATTCCAAGAGGAGTATTATCACTAAAAGTCCTTCAAGAATTACCAATTATTGTAGTTTTGATGTATGAACTTTATAAAGAAAACGTTCACCAAGAAGTAAATGACTATATACCAATAATTATAAAAACAATTACTCTGCAGCCTCTGAAACAGCACAGGTACTTATAAATTATTTACAACACTTACAGTTGCTGAAATTTTAGTTTCACTGGTTCTTCAAAAGTTCTCTATTTCATTTTATCAAAAATAAATATTATTTTACTTCTGATTTCAGATTGAGTCCATCATTCAACAGAGAAGTTTTCGTAGATTTTATGGGCGCACAAATTAAAACACTTTCATTTTTGGCCTATATAATACGAATATATCAAGAAGTTGTTGGGAAACATTCGCAACAAATGGTTGAAGGCATGTTGAGTATGCTTGCCTTGTGTCCGATGGAAGTAACACATCTTCGGAAAGAATTGCTTATTGCAGCTAGGCATATTCTTGCTACAGACCTTAGACTCAGTCAGTTGTTTTTCCCCTTTACTTGTCGCTATAAAGTTGAAGAAATCTCTTTATTAATAAAAGACGATTTTGTTTAATAGTGTTTGTACCGTATATGGAACGTCTGTTTGATGAGGAAATTCTATTAGGACGTGGTTGGACTACACATGAATCATTGAGACCTTTAGCCTACAGTACTCTTGCGGATTTAGTTCATCATGTCAGACAACAATTGCCAATGAGTGATCTTGTTAAAGCTGTACATCTATTCTCTAAAAATGTTCATGATGAAACATTACCTACCAGGTTAGTTTGTATTACTTTGTACATCTTATATTTATGGGTTCATTATACCAGAAATCTAAATATAAAATTAGTCTGGCAAACAGAACGAAAGTTTTAATAATCGTCTCCTTAATAATAACTTAAAGAGTAAATAATCCTAAGCATTGTAATTATTTCTGCTACAGAAACATATGTTGTTTTTTTTTTTTAATGGAGAAGTGTCTGATTTATAAATCGTGTTATCAGAGGAAATATGTACATGTTTTCAGGGGCCGAATTTGTTTTCTTTTACTTACAATGCTTCTTGTAAGGAATCATGCGCTGTTCCATCTTATCTTTCTGTGCGCCAACTTGCCAATCTCTCAAAAATAGAATGATGCAGAGTCCCTGAACAATGCACTTCACAACTTCCTCTCCCACCAAGAAATCAGGTCCAACGCTTCTGATATCTAGCATCCGCTAATCTCATTATCCGCTAGAAAGATTTTTTTTTCTTTTGGTAGCTTGGAATAGGCAAACCTGACCGTTGTCTATTTTTTATGGCAATCTTAAGACCTACTATATAT
Source organism: Triatoma infestans (assembly GCA_011037195.1). NCBI lineage: Eukaryota > Metazoa > Arthropoda > Insecta > Hemiptera > Reduviidae > Triatoma > Triatoma infestans. The sequence continues at coordinate 60,762 of JAAEAF010000039.1, forward strand.
GGAGGGTGTTTCATATCCAGATGATACTAAGGACGAGAATATTGAGTTTTTAATAAACTTTTTTCAAACTATTTTAACAATTATTTAAAAAATAATTTTTGTATTAATCCATTTTTATTATTTTCATCTAGTATCCAAACAATTTCCTGCAAGTTATTATTAAATCTTGTCGATTGTATTCGCCAACAAAGTGAAAAAGATCCAGCTCAAGCACAAACTGGTCAAGATTTACTGATGCGCATGCTTGAAGTGTTTGTAGTAAAATTTAAAACTATTGCAAAATTACAACTACCATTGCTTGTTGCGAAAAGGTAGGTCGTTGGTTTCAATAAACATATTGCAAAGTATCATAGAAGTTTTTTAATTTTTTCTTTTTGTTATTAGTCTAATCAATTTGTTATTTGTATGCGCAGCAAACAGTGTGATTTACAAAAGCCACCATTGGCTGTGCATAGTGCCGGACTTCCGGTGAAAAAAGAAGAACCTGAAGCATTGCCTCTTGGTGAGTGTCGTGAACAAAAAATACCCAAAACATTCAATGACATCAATTTCTGTGATTGAGCATTAAAATAAATTAAATTTAACATCTTTTCTTTTGATACTTAGATATAAATTCACAATCTAAACCAGAAGATAGGGAGCCAACAAAATGTAAATTTGGTTTTCCTGCACTTCAAGCATCAAATTATAGCGTCACAGATTGCAGAAGTTTAGTGAAGACTTTAGTATGTGGCGTAAAAACAATAACTTGGCGTTTTAAGGTAATCATTTTTTGTACATATTTCGTTTAAAATTCTGCCTTTTTCCCTGCAAAGTGTTTTTTTAAATCAGTGTTTGAGCTTCGAGTAGTCTCTTTTATTTTGTCTATTTTTATTTTTGTGTGTTATTTGTGTGTGGAAAATGGATGTTAATTTTATCTCATTGGTAGAAATAAAAATGTGTTCAAAAATTATTATATAGTTAAAAGCAAGAGCAAAAAATTTTTCTTTAATTGCTTCCTTCGTTTTTTTTCCTTAGTTTTTCGGCTTTGTAACATAAAATGTTAATTTATTTATTTTCTAAATTTTATTTGATTATTTATAAACATTTCTGAAAACAGCGCATGCGCTTAGTACATTGCAGATTGATAAAATTGAATAACAAAAGAAGAAAGAAAAACCAAACAACTAGCAAATTTATGCAACTTTCCAGCTTCTTTTGTGGACAGCCATTTACGTGAAAACTGGCCAAAAAAAAATTTGTTTCCTTAATTTCACATGATAAATATAAATTTGAGAACAAAAAATTTGTTTTTGCTCTCAAAATCTAGCTGCAAATATTAATTTCATTTACTGAAATTAACAATTTACTTTTTACCCCAGAAATGGATTCTCTATTAGTTTTACTTATTTTCCAGTAAATTGTTGTTCAAAACACTTCTTTTTTTTAAAAGCTATATTTCAGATATTATAAAAGGGAGAAATATGTTCGTGTGAAAAGTTTTTGGTTTACCTTAATAAAAAAATTCTGATGTAAGAAACACGCCTACTTCATATAGCTAAAAATTACAAATTATCTACAATCTTCAAATTTTATATTAGTGTATGTTTAAATTTATTCAATGTTATTCAATTGGAGAATCTAAACTTAATCAAAAAAAGTTTTTTAAGAGGAAAATTAAAACCACCACTTCCACCCCAAAACCTCCTTTCAAAGAATTTCCTTGGAAAAAAAAATTACAAATAAAAGTGATTTTAATGAAACCCCTTGAAGTCTGCATGGGGATAAATTGCAGAAAATTAAAACAAAAAAAATATCAGTAAAAACTCACTTCCGGTCAATTGTTTTTGTTTCAAACTCGGAATTTTGGCAATAATTCTTATTAGTATTATTTAGATGAAGGAATCGTATAATAAACTAAAATAGCACTTTAAAGGAAAACATAATCCCACCCCTCCACAAATTTCCACTTAAATGTATTTTGCCAAAACTCGTTCTTGACATAGGGAACAGCCAACCTTTTCGAACTTAATGGTGGAATGTGGAAAGACAAAGAGATAGAAGTTCATTTCGCCCTAAGTCAGCTTGAGGAATTAATATGTCTTAACCGTATCCTCTCCTGCCTTTAATATATCGGTTGTCCTCCCAGTGAATCTCAGAGAATTTTTATCTGCAATCTGTCGATCTTTTTGATGTATTGAGAGGTATTTCATACTCGGACGACAGAAGTATGGAGTGAAAACTTCCGCGTTTTTACATCCATGGATTCATTAAAATATCTTAATAAAAAGCCAAAAACTAAGCTGTATTCCGGCATAGTCCTATTATATTGAAGGTACACTCTGTATTTTATTCCTTAGATGCTCATAGATGACCCACGCTCCTAATGTGAACATCATTTATGCCATACATAAAATGATATGTAGCCTTTCATCTTATAATGATACCAATCTTCATTTCTCAATACTGAATAGAAACATTTTTGAACTCCATCTTACTTTTATTGTTTTTATTATTTTGTTTTTGTTCATTTTTACATAACATGTATTTTTATTTTTAATTTATTTTATTTTTTAACCTCTGCATTCGCATGGGCACGTGTTTTTCGACTAAAACTGTTTTTTTTTGTTTTTTTTCTCCACATATGCATCTTATAGACCTTGAAATTGCAGTTATTTAAACCTAAAGAGACTGAAGTGTTTATAAGATTAGTAAAATGGGCTTTACAAGCATTAGACATATACACATTAAGTATGACACCAGCCGGCAATCTTGGCATGACTGCCAATGGACAACGTGCAATACCTCAGCAGACAGTACGAACTAAAGAAGAAAAAGAAGTTTTGGAACATTTTTCAGGAGTTGTAAGATAATAATTTCTTTATTTATGTGGTATTTTTGCAATTACTGATTTCAGGAATTATATACAAGTTGTTTTTCATAGTTTTCAGTAATGAACGCACAAACATTTCGTGAAATATTCTCAACAACTATTGATTATATGGTAGAAAGAATAGCTACTAATTTCGCTTTACAAATTGTTGGCAATTCTTTCCTATCAAATTGTGATACTTCACCAATTTTCGCTACAGTATTAGTAGAATATTTATTAGGCAGAATGGAAGAAATGGGCAATGGAAATATGGAAAGAAGTAATTTATATTTGAAACTTTTCAAATTAGTTTTTGGAAGTGTTTCATTATTTGCTGCTGAAAATGAACATATGCTACGACCACATCTACATCAAATTGTAAACAGGTATTTGATAAAATAAAAAATTATATTCTCAAATCATACAGCTTAAAATTTAAGCGATCTTCGATTTGTAGAACAATATAAATTATAAACAGGCACTTTAAAACAGATAATCTAGCTTGTTATTTACTTTCTCAAATTACTTGAGAGAGTTAATTATTCTTAGACTGCTTAAATCTATTGTGTTGTTATCAAATGAGAAGGAAGCTATTTATTATTTTACAATTGCACAACAAGAAACACTATAATTGTTTATTGCATTGGAAAAATTGTAAAAACACTGTTATTTATTTACACCTTGCTGGTTTCTTTAGTGTCTGCAAGGTACATGGCTATTATAGTATGTAATAATAAATACCATTATCGAATTGAAAGCAGTTACTAAATTTTACCCTACCAATCACTTTCTTTTACAATTCCAATATCTTGGCAGATTTATACGAGCTCGTATGTAGCTTGAATACTAGAAGCACGTTTGTCGCTGTCCAGTCAATAATCAATAATTCTTGAATTGGTCTTCAATGTTTTGGATGACAATGATCGCGAAAGCCTGAAAGTTCAATTCCTATAAATGTTTTTCCACTTATACATGATATATATATATTAACGTAAAATATGATTTTATTTTAATTAGGTCAATGGAATTAGCAATGACTGCTAAAGAGCCCTATAATTACTTCTTGCTTTTAAGAACACTCTTCAGGTCTATTGGTGGAGGAAATCATGATCTTTTATATCAAGAATTTCTTCCACTATTGCCGAATTTATTACAAGGTAAATTTTAATTTCATTGTAATTGATTTTGTAACCATTACATATATATTCATATCATTTAAATAACATTGTTAATTCCAATTGACAGGTCTGAACAGTCTCCAAAGTGGACTGCATAAACAACATATGAAAGATTTGTTTGTAGAATTGTGTTTGACAGTACCAGTTAGACTTAGTTCTTTGCTACCGTACCTACCAATGTTAATGGACCCGCTTGTTTCTGCTCTTAATGGATCTCATACATTAATCTCGCAGGTAAACTTGTCTGCTGCAATCATACTTGACAGTCTCATTGGCAGTTTCTGGTACTCTTGAATCATAGTGTCAGTTAGATTGTAAATTATAATTGTTACATTTCAACAGGGATTAAGAACGTTAGAATTATGTGTGGACAATTTGCAACCAGACTTTTTGTATGAGCATATCCAGCCAGTTAGAGCGGATTTAATGCAAGCTTTGTGGAAATCATTGAGAAATCCGACTGATCAAGTAGCGCATGTTGCATTTAGGTTGGTAGCCTGCAATTGGTTGAAGCCTTATTGTGAATTTAGATAGAGCATATCCTTTTAAGAGGATCATAAAAAGGAATTATTAATATTCATATTACACTCATGAAATTCATTTAATATATTCGAAACTATTTTTACAGAGTACTAGGAAAATTTGGCGGCGGGAACAGGAAAATGATGATTGAACCGCAAAAATTAGAATATCATACACATGACTCAACGAGTCCTGCATTAGTTATCCAGTTTCTAGATCAACCTAAGCCAGTACAATTACCATTAGAGAAGGTAATTTAATATTCAAAACGAGATAAAAGAATAAAATTCTATATACATGTATAGACTAAAGAACATTTACAGCGCCTGATCTGCATAGATTTCGTTGGAAATACCTTAAATTTTCATAGAAATAGTTTTATCTTCATATCAAATTTCTAAAATTGAATTGATACTGGAAAAACTCATGAGAATCAATGAATTTTTGTTTGACCCAGGCTTTAGAAAATATTATTATTAATTTGTTAAGCTGCAAAAGTTCGAAGTTTGTAGAAAATTTGTAACCGGAAATTAGTCAAATGGTAAGAAAAAGTCATAAGTTTAAATCATAAGCACCTAAATTCCAATGACTACTATATTGTTTTTTTTATTTCTGCAGTTAATTGATGGAGCCATAACTATTTTAAAACATATGTAGTTCGTATATTCTATCGCAAAAACCAAAAATAAATAAATAAATAATAAATAAATATTCTGTCGCAGAAAAGGCTGGGAAATAATTAGTGCTTATCTTGAAACATAATCTAAATCCTATAATTCCAGTGATTTCTATATTGTTTTATATACTTATTCTGCAGATAATTGATGCAGCCGTATCTATTTTAAAACCTTGTGCAGTTGATATATTTTATCGTCGTAAAGCCTGGCAAATAATTAGAGATTATCTTGAAGCATCTATGAAACTTGATGATGATAAGGAAACCGTTTTAAAACTTCTGAAACATCCAGCGTAATTATTTCCTTTATTTTTAATGTTCTCAAAGAACATTTTTTTAAAGTTTTTTTTTAAATAATTTTATTAATATATTAGGTTTAAAATGGTACCCGACCATTATCCAACACAGAATCAATCATTTAGAATCCCAGATAAACCTATTCATACGGTACACGTCAATGCTCTTACAGGTAAGATAAAACAATATAACTCTTGAAGATTTGCTTATATTAATTCCAGTTTTTGCGTAACAATTTGATAATTTAACAGGGATGTTCCTTGCTGTAATTATTAAAGATCTTACTCCAGAAGTTCAGTCAACATTTGAAACTATAGTGAAACATTATACAATGGTTGCAGTCTGTCAACAAACGGGTAAACAATTTTATGTTAATAATAATATTAATAATAGTGTTTGATTAAAACAAAAAGAACATAATACAATACAAACAACAAATAAGCCTGTACTCGAAAGTCGTCCGCCAAGTTGATTTTTGTTTAATAACAGTAAGTGCAAAAATAGAAATTTACTTATTTAATTTATATTTTTATAAATTTTCAAATTTATCTTAATTCATAAAAATTAAAAACTTTTACTATTCTTCAATTAATACATTTTTATATTTACAAAACCTTGTTATACAACATAAACAAACTAAATATTTTTAAAACTAAAAGGAACAGCAATTATTATTTATTTACATTTTACTGCATCAAATTCAGCGGTCGTAACGTACACAAAAACATTTATTTACAATGGAAAAAATTAAATTAAAACACCTTCTTTACAAATTGAACTCGCTTATCAGACAGCTTCTGTATTTGCAGGTATACAAGGAACTTTCCTATCCGTAGTAACCATTCAGATATTGTTTACTTCATCATCACTTATAAATGTTTTCCTAGCCATCTCAGTCTGAAATCCTGCTAGATTGGACACAGTCCAACATTTTTAGATTACTTACTCCCATTTTTATTTATTTTAGACTCAGCATGTTTGTACTGTTCTTTTTCTCACTATTGTTCTCACTATTTCTTTTTCAGGACCATTTCCTATTGGTCAAAAGAATACCGATGGAGTTGATCCTCTAGTTCTAATTGATGCTTTAGCTGCCATAATGGGGCATGAAGAAAAAGAATTGTGTAAACCAGGACAAACAGCACTCCGTCTTATATTGGAGACATCTTCCATGATTGTCGGTTCTATTGAATTGGTTAGTTTTTATTAAAGAAATGAAATGTAATTGTTAATTTTATCAAACAAAAAAAATCGTTCATTGTCGTAATCATTTCAAATTTCAGGCCTGTCGCCTTCCATTAATGGAGTATATAGCAGAAAGAATGTGCTCTTTATGCTATGACCGAGCTTGGTATACAAAATTGGGCGGCTGTTTGGCAATCATGTTTTTGTATCGATCTATGTCATTGAGATGGGTATACCAACATCTTTATGTATTCGTTAAAGCACAGCTTTTTGTAATGATGGATCTAAATGGAGAGGTTATCTACTTTTCTTTTTCAAATATTTTATTTGTTTATTATCACCTATTTTTATTTCAGATTTTGGAAAATTTCACCGGAAATACATGCTTTAGATTCTCTAAATATAAATAAAAATTTACTTTGTTTATTATTCTTGTATTTTATTTTGTCTGAAAACAAAACGAATAATCGTAGCAGGTTCAACTTAATATTCTGATTAATTACACTGGCCGAACTCACACTTGACGATTTTTTTTTTTCTCGCAGTTGTTTTGAAAATGGATTAGGTTATGAAGGCCTGCCACTTCTACTTGAAACATTTTTTTGGATACATAATTTATAGGCGATTCTGAAGTAGATCTGACTTTGGTTTTCCTATAAAGTACATTTCGCCATGTTGTTCGGTTCTTCCAATTAAGAAAATAATTAAATTTCAAAAACCCTAATTTTTGAAGAAAATCAGGTAATCGGACTATTCGTAATTGAATTTTTCAGTTTCCACGTTTTCTTAAAAAAAGCCCATCATTTTTCTTTAGATTTGATATACAAACTACCATATGTAGACCTGTTACTATCATTTGAAACATTCTCCTGGGAACCGAGACGTTACTTCTTTTTGATGTATCATTCTCCCATCTATCTGATATCAAGGACAAAAAATGGTTAATACACGAGTAGTAACGGTGTAGTTTGCAGAAAGAGGAAAATGTGTGTTAAATACCTGGTTTTCTACTTTCTTGATTGATTGATTCTCTTCATTGATTGATTGTTAACTAGGTTTCAAGCGGTGCTATAGATCAGGCAAAATCCAATCTTGAAGAAATGGTTAAACTTTGTGCCCCACTACAAGAAAACAGTGAAGATAAGGAGTTGATAAAAATCCAAAAAGAAGCATTGAATGCTGTCACATTGGAATTAACCAGACAAGTTACCAGTCCTACAGACCTTATTAGAGAACAGGTAACCTTAACTGTAGTTCCAAATATTCGTTCATTAAAACTTTTCGTTTTGTTCTTTTATTTTTCCACAACTATTTGTTACTTCACAGTCTATGCATCTGCTGAGGGTATTCGCAGAAACACAGAACAAAACTGTAGTAGATGTTATGGAACCACACAAGCGAGTATTAGCAGATATGATTCCACCAAAGAAACATTTACTGAGACATCAAGCAGCAAATGCTCAGATAGGTCTGATGGAAGGGAACACTTTCTGTACTACACTGACACCAAGATTATTTACAATAGGTATTTCTTGTGAATTGCTGAATTATCATTGAAACAGTGATTATGCATCTGAAACGTCAGTTTGAAGAATTATATATATATATATATATATATATATAGTCTATACTGCACAGGTTGTGAGAGATTATGTTCAGAATGTTCTTGTAGGTTGTGAGAGGAATTGGTTTTTTTAAATTATTCTTGCTAATTGAGATAAAACAATTTTTGATAGGAAAAAATAGTATATCATTTATTCTAAAATAAATAGATTTATTTATTTTATTATTTACAGATTTAAATTTATTTATTTTATTATTTATAGATTTAAATTTATTTATTTTATTATTTATAGATTTAAATTTATTTATTTTATTATTTATAGATTTAAATTTATTTATTTTATTATTTATAGATTAAATTTATTTATTTTATTATTTATAGATTTAAATTTATTTATTTATTAAGGTGGACAATAAATTAAAAAAATTACAAAAATAACATTTTTAAAAGAAATTTATGTATTCAAATATTTTTTTTTTTTTTTAAATTCAAATATTCGTTTAAAATTATACCCAAATATACCTTCGAACTTTTAATTACAGATTTGAACATCATGGAACATAAAGTATTTTTCCGTGAGGTAATGTCGCTTTGTGAAGCCCAAGATTCTGCACTGTTAAAAATGCCTTGTTATAAGAATATAGGAAGTTTAGTACCCGTTAGAAAAGCAGCGATGAGGGCATTAGCCGCTTGTCATTATGTGCCGGCTTGTTCTGAAAAGATATTCAGCACGTTTCATATGTCCTTGGAGAAATCCAATCCAGAATTACAGGAAGCCGCTTTTCAGTGTATGAAAACATTTATTGCTGGTACTCAGGTGGATTTGAATACGGTGAGTTTTTGTGTTTTAAACTTATTTTTTGTTTATTTTTTCCAGAGCTTTCTCTTTCTCCGGTATTTCCCTTAAATTCTTTTCCAGTATCTTTTCTATTCATTCATTTCCAAAATATCTTCATTATGAAAGCCATGAATATCCAATAGTTATTTTTCTTTATTTCCCTCTTTCTACACCCTTCAGCTTCCCATTTGCGCAGTTTCCTTCTTCTGTCCCTTTAACGAGAACCCTTCCAGACATCAACTACATTGCATCGGATCGATTTCAATTTCTTCCGTTGCATGTCTTGTTTATCAGCTTGTGTAGAGACGTTGAATTTGACTTTATAAAGTTTCTATCACATACTACACCGACTATTGCATGAGGGAGATTATCTTTCTTATCATAGTATTTACTGTATACTATATTGTACATTATACTATGTACTGCGTATATTGTGCACACACAGCGTTACCATGCTCATACAGTTGGTGAATAGAAATTTCAAAAACTGAAAGTCATTGTCCTTAATACAAACTTGCACACCAGACTTTTGACAGAATAAAAAATAAGAAGTATACTATGAGGAACAAAATCTCAGATCAGGAATAGCCAATTTTTAACTGGCATCATTTCCTATTAAAAATTTCTCCAATTAGACTATTAGCAGTTCATAAATAGAAGCTTTCGCTTCTATATTGCAGAGAATACAAAATTTTTTCTTAACTTTCATGAAATTGAAGATGTGGTTAATGGTGAAATGGAATCGGGGCAATATTTAAATGTGTTATTGATATTTACTAATATTGCCTCAACTTGTAAACATAGATCTCTATTTTTTTATTAGACATATTTAATTAATGATTGACGTCACTTCTCTAGGTACATGAAAATATGCGACCTCTTCTTTCTACTTTGGGTGACTATCGTAATATTAATCTCAGTGGTGCACGTAGGTTATCATATTTAGTACAGTTGTTTCCAACTAGTTTTAATGAAAAACTTTGTGAACAATTATTGCAACATCTACAGAAGTTGTTGGAAACTATGATGCAAACACAGAAAGGTAATTTTTCAAAATATATATGTGTACGTTAAACTGCCACTAATATAAACTTTTCCTATATTCAATACCAATTTCAGGCATAACTAAAAGCGGTGATACAGAAAAAATTGTAGCCACAATTATAACAATATTTCATCAGATTCCAGCTGCAGGACCAAAATTTATTGAACCTTTAAGTCAATTAGTGTTGCAAACGGAAAGATCATTACTTGTCGGGGCTAGTTCGCCATTTAGACATCCCCTATTGAAATTTTTACTTCGTTATCCACAACAGACAATCACCCTGTTGTTAACTGATGCAAATATTAAAGTTAGTATTAGTTAATGAAATAATTTTTAAAAAAACTTTCATGAGATTTATATTTATTCTTTATCAATAACATTAATGTTATATTTTATGTAGGATGATCTGTGGAATAAATATTTAGAATACTTAATAAAACATGAAGATGGAAAACCATTCAGAGATGTTCTACAAAGTAATGTTGGTGTAGAGAGGTTAATTGTAATGGCATTGGCACCTACAACGATGCCACAAAATTTGACTCCAGGTAAACTGATACAACATTCAGTCATTTAATGAACAAAAGCTTAACCAAAACTAATATCTATTCATTTTCTAATTTATTTTACAGAAGAATGTATTGAATTACAATTTCAAAGTATAAGAATCGTATCATTATTGGTGAAATACGATGAGCAATGGCTGTCCACACAGCATCAATTAGCACAAACTTATATACAGATTTGGTGTAATGATCAGTATCAAGTGAGTTTTTATTCTTCCACTTTTTACATATAATCACAATAGATGAAGTTTCGCCTAGTTTATATAATTTATATCCTTTATCCGTGCTCATCATTTTTCAAGTGATTTGTCGATACAAAATGGCATTTCTATTCATTTCCATTGGAAAACTTTGAGAGATTCGAACTTACTTTACTTAATTTGAACAGTTATTCCACGACTGCTTACCTTACAAAGCTTTTTCCACTTCTCTCTATCTTTAGTGGTTTTCTTTTCGACCAGTCTAATTCTCTTTTTCTAATAAATCTTCACCCACATCTTGTTCCTAAATTCTACTTCTTTTGTCTTTTCATTTATTCTGAGCACATGGTTGAACTATCTGAGCTGGGATTCAAAATAATTTGGTCTGTCGGCTTTATTTCATGATTGCCACTGACTAGTAAATTGTTTATTTTATTTCTGCGCGTCTATAGATGTCTTCCATAAAAATTCGGAGATGAAGTTTACTTTAAAAAACAATAATCTTAATTAAAGAATCGTTGATTTGGAGAAGCTAAAAATGAAATCAGTCAATGGATAGATCAATTCTTACGCTTACTTCTCTTCCCTAATAGTCCTTAGCAGTAGCATTTTCCATATTATCCTCTCTTATCCTGCTCCTCTTGTTGTTATCACCCTTAATCTTCAGGAAAACTGGGAGTTTCCCTGCCTAAACACATGACCAATTCTTGTATCCTTGTACATCACCATGATAAGTATGATTCTAACTTTATGTAATTTTTTTTTTATCCTCTAGCAACGACATAAAAATATAGAATGTGTTGAGTACGGTCATTGGAAGGAACCAAAACTACTGGTTAAAATACTGCTCAACTTTTTTAGTCACCATCCTACAAACATTGATCTACTTTTCCAATTGCTGCGTGCGTTTTGTGATCGATTTTTACCAGATTTCCAGGTAGATATTATCATTATTGTTAATGTTTGTAATTAATTTTACAATAAACATTAAACTTTATTTTAATCGTGTGTATTGTTGTCAGTTTGTAAAAGATTTTCTGGACGTAACAGTGGCGCAGAGTTATACAGTCGATTGGAAAAGAAGTGCTTTCTTCAGATTTGTGGAATTATTTCCAACAGCCAATCTTACACAAGAACTTAAGGCGAAAATTTTACAATTTGTCATCATTCCCTGTTTTGCAGTTTGTTTTGAACGTGGTGAAGGTGATAAATTGATCGGCGGACCACCAGCTCCTAATCAAGATTCACCAGATAATATTGTTTCCGTTTTTATTAACAAGGTAATTTGATCACTGATTGGTTCATCAATATTTCACATTGTATTTCATTACCGTTGGTGATTTAAAAAAAAATCTCTAGATCATTGATCCTGACAATCCATTCGGACATGGTGATTCTGTTCGCATTCTACTGCTCCAGCTATCATGCTTATTGGTTGAACAAGCTTTGAACCATATTCATGATACGGCTAACAAAACACAAGGGTCCAAATTGCGCCGAATTATGACGTTTGCTTGGCCATGTTTACTTAGTAATAATTGCGTAGATCCAGCTACCCGTTATCATGGTCACTTACTGCTATCACACATTATTGCCAAACTAGCGATTCATAGTGTACCCTATAAGAGAATTGTATTACAAGGTAAGCTCAAATATTTATATAATTAGTATTGTAGTTTTTTGTTTTATAAAGAGCTGAATTCCTACTTTACGTATTCACACTCCCGTTTTTAGTATTTCATAGCTTACTGAAAGCACACGCTGTAGAAGTTCGGCCAGTTGTAAGACAAGCTTTAGAGATACTGACTCCAGCTATGCCCGCAAGAATGGAAGACGGCTATAAAATGTTAACACATTGGACAAAGAAGATTATTGTAGAAGAAGGACATTCAATGCAACAGTTGTTTCATATTTTACAATTGGTGGTCAGACATTATAGTGTAAGTCAGATTACTAGATTATGGTAATTTTATTCAAGATATTTGTAAGAGGAAATATTTTCCCTCTAGATTTCCTTCCTTCTTTAGGGAGGAAGCTTGGCATCTCTGCGGTCATTTTGGTCTATCCCACAAACTATTCTCTGTGGACTAGCCACTTCTTCAGGGATCTTGCTTCCCTGCGGTTATACCTGCTTCGATGGTTAACCACACCTAAACAACACTCACACAATACAACAGAACTTGTAGAAATCATAGGTGTTATTTAACTTTTCGTTTTTAGTATGACCTCACAAATTCTGGCTCATCATTATAAACTCACTTACATTTGCACTGGTTAACAATATTTATTCTGATAATCCCAACACTCAAACTCATTATAGGTAGACCTGCAAACATGTATGTGGCAACTATATGTTTAGTTCCAAAATTTAAAAAATGATGTTTGCCGGAATTGGTTATAATCTAAAACTCGTTGTGTTAAATAAAAACCTTTCGCATTAAAACTTATCGTTGAATATGTGGATGGATCCGCAATGCTGGATAACATTTGGCATTTTATCCGTCGTAGCATGAATATTTATATTGTTTATATGTGGCCACAAGTGTGAGTATTACTCTGTAACAAGTGTGAGTGTTACAGAAACATACGTTGAAGTGGACTCTCTACACGAACTTGGTGAATTTGCTCTGACGGTAGTGGAAAATCCGAAACCAGACGGGAACAATGTAAATATGCATGCTACGATGGATAAAATACCAGATTAAAACTTATCGTTAAGAAAATTGAATGTAAGAGAATTTTTGGCAGGCAGTGAAGATAAGGCATATATATTCAAAAGAGCCATTTTAGTAATTTGTAAGGTTAAAGAATAACTAATTCCTAAAGGCGATGAATGCCCAGGGCCTGTTAGGCGGAGTGTTTTATTGGGGATGGGTGCATTACAGTGGGTTTCCATTGTGTATTTTTGACGATTTCGAAACACGAACCTTTACTAACTACACTCCTCCACTTTTATTGGTGATGCAAAATCGACATTGTTTGAGCTCTTAGCAAAGCTAAAACGTCATCTAAAGGCGAGAATATTAACATAGAGCTAAACTTGTTCATCTTTATTAAGGATTGAAGTAAGCGTAAGACATGTTAGATTATTAACTGCTGTTTCCGTTGTGTCAAATTTTCGATATCGAGACCTATAATTTTTATTTTTCTCCGTGAAAATGCATTTGAAGAAGTTTGGGGAAAGGCTGTGTATGGTTCCTCATAAAAGACATTTTATTAAGTTTAGATTCTCCAATTGAACTAAAATTGAAAACAAACATTTAGTAAAAATTATTAGTTTGAAGAAAATTTGTCAGTTAAATCTGTGTAAATTGCAGTAAGAGAAAGTCGTGTGAGTGTTTCACATTAGATTTTGTTTTTCCATCGCTTAATATAATTTTGTTGCAGGTTTATTATCCAGTACGTCATAATCTTCTTCAACATATGGTTAGCGCTTTACAAAGACTTGGTTTTAGTGCGTCTTCATCTTTAGAACACAAAAAATTGGGCTGTGAGTTAGCTGAAGTCATTATTCGTTGGGAATTACAACGTATTAAAGATGAAGCACAGGTTGCTCAGGTAAATTTGCATTGTATTGAAATAACTGTGTTTTTAAATTCTGAAATTTAAATTTTCTAATGAAAATTTATTTTAGGAAAATGGTTGTACAATTGGGCACAAAAGGCCTGGCGATCAATCTGAACAGCCATGGAAGAAAGGTCCAGGAGTTACAATCAGTATCAAACATGATCCAGACGAATTGAAACCTTTGGAAAAATCTCATGCAGATATATTGATTAATTTTCTTATGAGACTTGCTTGTTCGGTATTGTAAAATGCTTTTTTATTTCCAACACTAATTTCATTTCTACAATTTGTAAAAAAAAAGTAAGATGTAATTTGTATGTTTCTCAGGTAAACGAAGTAAACCCGCCTACTGCTGGTGTGGCTTCACCAGGCGAAGTATTGTCCCGTCGATGTTACAACCTTGTACGAACAGCATTAAAACCTGATGTTTGGCCACATTATGTAATCGACTTTCGTCTTCTGTGGTTGGATAAATTGTTCTGTTCAATTGAACAACCAAATCCAAATTTGGGCAATGTTTGTATCGGTTTGGAATTGTTCACTTTAGCTTTATCAGTAATGAAGAAAGATCAAGTGTTAAGCACGTGTAAAACATTACAGAAAGGAATCAATGCTTGTATTTCTAGTTCAAATAATAAGGTAGGTCAAATTCTTTTATTTAAATAATTGTTGAAAAGAGAAAAAATATTGTTTTTCAATTGTTGTCACATCTTTATTATTCATTATTATTGTTTTCTACAAAGGTTATTCGGCTGACTCATGCTCTTCTGACTCGTCTAATGAGCATTTTCCCAACAGAACCTTCAAATTCAAATGTATCATCAAAATATGAAGAATTAGAGTGTATTTATTCGTCAGTTGGAAGGGTACTTTAATAATTTACCAAACGTCTCTTGCTGTTGTGACTGGCTATATATTATAGAGTTTAAATATATTTTCCATTTTTGTTTTAGGTTGTATTTGAAGGGTTGGCTAATTATGAAAAGAATACATCCGCCAATTCTAGTTTTCTCTTTGGTACTATAATGATGTTGAAAGCTGCTTGCAGTAGTAATCCTAGTTATGTTGATAGATTGATAATTCCATTTGTACGTGTTATTCACAGAATGAGTCGGGAACATTTAACAGCAACAGCGGAAAATTCTCCAGGTTTGAAGTTTCATTATTTTCATTCAAATGTCTTGGTTCTGTCTTCTTGTAAAGTCCGGCAAATAGAACACCCTGAATAAAAAAAGAAAACCTCAGGAATCTTGAATTTCCTTACCCCTCAAGTTTACCTATCAGGTGACTTACAGATGATTTTTTCTGTTTTCGTAATTTTCTCATGAAGAGTCCGAATTTATTGTTTCTCAGACCTTTTAACCTTGTATTGTAATTTAATTTATTTTTTCTCTTTTAATAATATTTATCCTACCAGTATTTCGAGAAAGATGTGGGAATAAGCTTTCTTCTATAATGTCCTTTCTTATGTGCCTGTTACACCGAGTATGTAACACTCGGAAAAATCAAAAGAAAAACTTTTGACGCTGCATCAACAGTTTAATGCCAAATCTGCCAAATTGTGAATTTGATTGAGAATCGTACGGTCAGAATATCATGGTTTTCAAAGACGAGAATGCTAACGCTGAAAGTGGCAACCATATTCCGAATTTGAATAAAAATGTGTCACCAAAACTGGAATAAAAGAATATTAAAAAATGAGTATTTCATGCAAGATTTTTTTCATAAGGAACTTTTTCTGGAAAAAGGAATCAGTGAAGGATGTGGTGGTACTAAGCCACTTCTTTCAAATTTTAGTGCCAGCGCGTTTCTCAGTCTATAAACAGACATAGCAAAATAAAGGGAATTGGTACAAAGCAGATCCACAATAAGAATGTCTGTGTACATTTTAAAGATATCTAACATTTCTGGATTTGTAACCTTACCCATATTGTATTATGCGGATATAATTTGTGTTTCGGTCAGCTAACATTTGTATTTTCGTTAATAACGAAATTAAGTGCCTACACAAACTAATTCTGCAAACCCTGTGTTAGCAGTTACGAATTTTAGCAGTGCCAGAAATTGATAGGCTGATTATACCAGTAGATTCCTAGGTTCTGAAGAAATAGTTAATCCAATTAGCGCGAGGTCCACGGACAATACTTAATACTGTTACAATAATTAGATCAAGTCGAAGGACCTACAGAGTATTCAGTTAATATACTTCGCGCGGCGTATAAAAAAGACAGCGCTAGTGACTGGTGTTGTTGTTTAGTTTGATATCCAGGGGACTCGTGAGAACGATCTCGGGCACGAACAACTTCATCTTCCAAAACTGCAGAGTGAGCTGATGCATGAACCTATGAATACTTACCGATTTTCGATCAGAATAGAAGTTTTGAAACCAATTCCTTCTAGACATCTTCCTATTGTTATTATTAGGAAAAATACTAGGTGATTATCATTGCAACGAACGACTGACTGTATTTCATATATTTCTGTCTTGTTTCATTATAAAAATTATGTTTTTGGTGTTCCTTACGACCGCTGTATTCAATGTTGTAAATTGGATGTTGAGGTTCGGTCATACAAAAGAACTCTTTAAATTTCAACCAACGTTTCGGAAATTTATTGCCTTCTCCAGAATAAAAATTTTCAGTTTGGGATATTTACAAACTGAAAATTTTTACCCTGAAGAAAGCAATAAATTTGCCGAAACGTCGGTAGAAATTTAAAAAGAGTTCCTTTGTATGACCGAACCTCAACATCCAATTTACAATATAGAAATTAATTATCTTCTATATCTAATTTATTCTTCTCAGGAACTAGCGATCTCTTGATACTAAGTCTTGACTTAGTGAAAAACAGAGTTGGTGCAATGACCAGTGATACTAAGAAAACATTCATTGGTTCAATATTAGTTGGATTGATTGAGAAAACACCTGATATAAAAGTTATGAAAGCAATTTGTAAGGTATTGTAACTTTATTATTTTTTCCTGAGTCTTTTTGTAATGTAATTTCTTCAGATTAACTTTAGGAAACTCAAAATTTGACAGATGGTTGAAGAATGGATGAAATCCACAAGACCTTTAACAGCTGCACCTGCTCCTAATTATATGGGGCCTAGCCTGAGGGAAAAATCAATACTATTAGTTAAATTAATGCAGTTTGTTGAGAAAAGATTTCCAGACTTAAACACACAATTTTTGGAACTAGTTAATTATGTTTACAGGTAATTATTTAAACATTTTGTTTAAAAAAAAAAAATGATTAACTAATGATATTAAATTATAATTATTACTTACCGTCTTATTTTAGAGATGAATCGTTTAAATCTACCGAGTTAATACCGAAATTAGAGCCAGCATTTCTTGCTGGATTACGATGTACTCAGCCACATATTAGGGCAAAATTTTTTGAAATATTTGATGCTTCAATGAGGCGTAAACTTCATGAACGATTAATGTACATAGTGAGTTCACAAAACTGGGAAGCGATGGGACATCATTATTGGTTGAAACAATGTATTGAATTGATATTGGTGACGGCTGATGAAAGTAAGTAAAGTTGAAAGTTGGTTACTAATGGAATATTCTCTAAATAAAAATATTTATATTCTAGGAGAAATAAGGATAATATTTATCTGTTCCATTACAATGTTCTAACTGGTATTAAAATTAACAGATATGCTTTTACAACTTTCCAATGAAACTCCACTTTTGCCAAGTGTGACATCTGTAATTAATACGGCAGATTCGGCCAAAAGGGATGAATTTTTGTTAAGTCTGCCAATTAAAACTGAGCCAGTGGATGAACAGGAGGAAAAGGTTTGTTTATTTGCGCTTTTTTCCCAGATTGAAATAGTGAATTCCAAGTCCTTGAGTAAGAAGCTGAAGGTTTTAAGTTTTCTCCTTAAATATAATGGACATCTGCAGAAAGTGTTGATTTTACTACAAATTTTGTAGCATATAGAAGGTCAATGAGTAGATCTTTGTAGATTTAGGATCTCCTCGAAGATGGTCACCAAGAACGAAAAATACTTTTTCATTATTTTTCTTTTTAAATAATGCATTTTTTTTTTATTTGTATTTTCCCTCCCTCTTTTTCATTTCTTCCATTTTTATTTACCATTTTTTTAATAGAATGAAATATAGTGTGATAGTGGAAGAGCAGGGTAAAGGGCGCTTAGGACGTATTATATCTATGTATATAAAAATTCAGCATCCGTATGTTTGTGGCTGCAAAACTCGAAAAGTAGTCGATAGATTGACTTGAAATTTTTACTCAACGTTGCATTTCTATATAAGAGTGTTTATAATACTTTTTACTCCGAAGTTTCCACGGAAACCGGAAATTCCGAGCGTTTCGCGAGGTTGGCAGAAATAGACACATGCGTTGCGATCGTGGTGCGCCCTCTGAACCTCTTTCTCAACTACTTGTAAGTACTTCTCACCGCCACCAGTCTCGAAGTACCTCACGCCAGCCTCGCGCAATATTAGTAGACAAGGTATGCCAAAGGAAGAGCCATTCTCCCGGCTAAAAATGTCGACGTACTCGATATGAACAACATCATTCTAAACAGAATCGCAGGTGAAACAGGGACATACAAATCCATTGACGCTCCGTGATAATTCTACAGTAATAAGATCAAAAATATTTGTCATTGCGGCGCTCCCAAGGCTGGCGCCCGGGGCATCAATATCCCCCTGCAATCACTTGCTTTGCGTTTGTAATGTGATATTGAATAACGAAAGTTAAATCCATGATTAATTTAAAGTTATTATCGAAGGAGGATTGATTGGCTGGAAAACGTTTACAAGAATAAATCAATAAGACAAAAATTTACTCTCTCCATCTCTTACTATAGGGAGCAGAAACATAGACTGTGAGTACGAAACAGCAAGGAAAAATCCAAGGCAATGGAAGTAGAAGTAGCAATGTAATCACCCCATAACACGTGCAACCATCAATGTGTACTCTTCAAAATCACTTTTGGAAATGATTGAAGAGCAATAACGATCTAACATTCCATTCTGCTAGAAAGGAATGTTTCCTTGAAAAAAGAAGTATGGAAAAAATATTACTTTCTATCTGAAGAAAAGAGGCACATCAATGAAGGCATATTTGAAAGAAAACCAAGAAATGACGGTTGGATTTGTAGAGGGAGTGGCCATTATGCCAAATCCACTGCTTCAGCAGCTGTCCACATGATCGCTATTATGATCGGTACCAACAATTAGTGACCATTAATTCTATTGAATGGATTTTTTTTCTCTGGGTTTTCCACAAATCGTGGTTCCCTTCAGTATCGAGCGCAGTTGTCCTCTTCCAAACACCACCCGGTCCCTCTATCTCCCTCTGGGTCAACCTCTCCTCCTTCGGCCATCCACCTCCCTAGTCAATCTTCCTGGCCCCATCCTCCTCACATGACCATACCACGTGAGTGCCTTAGTCTCAATGATTTCCTAGACGTTCCTCTCCACACCCATCCTCTTGGGTAGATGTATGAATATGTATCTACTTACAGTATGATGTAGAAGTTTCGTACTGAACGAATGGTAGTATTAATACAATGGTTAACCATGCCTTTTCTACAAACCATATTACTCTTCTATTGGTTTTGACTTTCGGAGAAACAAAAATTGATATAATATACATAAATAGGATAAAAAGTTCATCTTTCAAATTCTGTTTGTTATAGAAACATGCTGTTTCGTTTATGCTATGATGTTTTTTATTTTGTAGCATTATTATAATCTTTAATTCTTTGATTGATTTCAGTAAAACTCTTAACTTTTATTTATTCTGTAATATCTCATTTCTATAACCAGGCCACAACTCTTTGTTTAAAGGACAGTGTATGATGGATGAATATTTTTCATTTTCTTGCCACACTCTGTGAGGAAGTATTACGGTTTCTGGAAATGGATGATTTCCGGTTCGAAAATTTTTTTTTAACTATGATGATTGGAAATATGAGTGTGATCTGTATGTGTGTATGTATGAACCAACTAAAAACCTCAAACATAATAATTGTAGGAAAATCAATTTGGAAATCACAGGGAATCTCTGAAGTTTCTCTTGAAGAGAACGTTAGAACTGCATTTTTCAGTTTCTGCCGATAATACGGAAACAGTTTCGTAGTTTATCTTTAAACTTATTATTTAGCTTTCTCCCACTTGAAACCTTTTTCGGCGAAATTTGATTTTTGAGAGATTAAAAAGCCGCGTTTTTAAGCTTATTCCATAGCAGTTCATTAAAATTTTGCGAATTACCATATTTATAATGCCAAGGACAATTAAATATTTAGTAAATTTACCAATTACCTTCCCATCTTGAAGAAAATTTGCCAAATGAGGTTTGAGGAGAAATGCAGTAAAAGAGAGTTTACCTAAGTTTCATGGATTTTTTTTGTTCTTTGTTTGTCACAGGTTTCTCCAGAAGGAATTGAGAATTTGGTAAATGAACAAGCGGCCTTACTAGATGATGCCAGAAAGAAGCGTTTGGGTAATTTCTTGGAATGTGTTATCCAACTTTGTCATATGGATACTAATCTAGCTGAGAAACTTTGGTTAGAGTTGTTTCCTAGAATGTGGAGTATACTCTCAGATAGGCAAAGAACGGTAAAGTATTTATATCCTCAATTTTTCTTGATGGTTATTAAATAAGTTTCAATTAGTATTTCATTTTATTATTTATTTATGTTTAGTCTTTGTCTGGTGAAATTCTACCATTTTTAGTAAGTGGCGCTCATGTTTGCCAAAAAGATATACATCCAAGTGCTCTTAGTACAATATTTGAAGCTCTTTCTCTTTGTAATCCACCTTTACAAGTGAAACCGTGAGTAACAAAATGTTTTTGGTTTAATAGGAATATAAATTTCATGGTATAAATTTATGATAACTTATTTTATTATCTTTTTTTTTTAAGTGCTGTAATGGCATATCTAGGTAAAGCACACAATCTCTGGCATAGAGTCACATTGGGCTTAGAACAGATGGTAGCTGAACAAGTGAATCAGGCATCACAAAACAAAACTAAACGAGATTTACTAGATTGTTATGATTTTGAACCGGATGCCATACCACAACAGGTAAGTACAGTGTAATAGATGGGGAAAAGTTTGTAGGAAAGGATGGCCGAAAATGTTTCCCCTTAAAACAGAATTTGTTGTAAAACAAAATTCTTTTAAAGTTTTGTTTTTATATCAGCAATCACCCTTTTCAAACCCGTGTTATGCAAGAAAAAATAAAATGTCTCTCCTCTCACGGAGAGCAAAGGGATCATTTTACTTCAAGGTGTCAGGCACACTTCTAGGATATCTTAAAATGTTTCTTTTATTTTATTATATTAACAATTTCTTTGGTAATAAAATCGGAAGCAAAAGTGATACGAATGTTAGTTAAAACTAAGTTGTTTTTATTGCTGTTCTGAGAAAACGCGAGTTTGCTTCGAATTTTCTTGAAGAGTTGATGGATGGACAACTTGTTCTTCTCCCTACAGAGGTGGGCCTATTTAAGCTCAAAGCATAGAACCAAAATTGTTATTATCTTGGAACATCGTTCTTTGTCACAATTTTGCATATTTTTCAATTTTTTTTCACAAAAGGTAAATGCGATGTGATGTGACTTCCGTACTTACAAAAATTGCTTATTTTGCCTATTTTAGAACAGGAAGGGTTGAAAACCTTTAAACCATCAAAGCTGGACAGCATCTGAGCTATTGCCCATTATAGTATGCATTCTTTAACTTCATTTTGACAAATTTCGGATTTTCATCCATTGTTAGAAACTAGTTTGTACCTACATCGACTTCCTCTTTTAATGTTTCGTTTACATACTGTTATACAAATAGTATAAAGGAGTTAATATTATGTTTTTCACTATTATGTACATTAAAACGTACATATTAAAACTAAAAGTTAATTTCTCTGTACCAACTTCACTAACCAGATTTGAAAGATGGAAGAAAATCCGAAATCGGCCAGAATAAAAGCAGAAGCAAACTATTATGAACACAAGTGGACATACTTAATTAAAGAATTTCATCGAAGGAGAACAAATTTTGGTCCATTTCACCCACTTGTCATAATATTGGTAATGAAATATGGCGAGCTAGCTTTATTTATTTTTTGTTATTATTTTTATAGACAGCCGTAGAATTATTAGCCGAAATGTATAGCCAGTTACGAGAGGAAGATATGTGGTGCGCACTATGGCAAAGACATGCGCGCTATAAAGAAACTGGCATTGCACTTGCTTTTGAACAGCAAGGTTATTTTGAACAGGCTCTTGGTGCTTATGAGCTGGTTTTAGGAAAATGTCGTCAAGACTATACTAATACTCCGGCACCAATCAGTATTTTAGCCGAAGAAAGGTTATGGGAAAAACAATGGATCAGGTAAATCATCAGGATTATTAATTACTTTAGCGAGAATAACCATGGTTCTTAGAATCATTTATTTGGCAAAATTATAAAGTGTCGAAGTTACTTTCTTTGCAGTAGTTCATTAAGTGGATTGGATGTTTAGGAAATCAAATTATACTAACAACTCTACTGTGGACTGTGCTAGTAAGTAGATATGTTGATGTATAACATGGAAATGGCCACAAAGCCACCCTGCGACCTAAAGGATCTGAATTAGCTGGCTCGTGTTTGAATACAGTATGTTTGCAGGCGATTGTCCATATGTTTGATAGTGTATAGTTGAATGTGAATGTTTATGGATAGGCTGAGCACAGTTGGTTTGCAGATAACAGCTACCTCTGCAGATCTAAATATATGTATCGTGTAAATTGTTCATTTTGGTGGGTTGAGATAATTGAAAGAATGGCCAGTTTTTTGAAGAAGGTGATTCAAAGTAGGATGTATTATCTCAATAACAGTCAAATCTATAGATTAAACAACATTTAAAGGCTGCTGAAAAGGAAAACTAAACGCAAAATAACTCAATTCTCAGAGGATGCAAATCTATAAAACTTAGACATATTATCCAATTTCTAAATCATGGATGTTCTCAAATTTGATTGCATTAGGTTCTGGACTCCTAGTTATGTTAAAAAGCAAGTCTTTAACTTGCTTTCTAAACTTGAATATAATCCCTATTAATCCTTAGCTGATATGGCAGCATTTGATGACAAAAAAAAAAATTACAGATGTTCTAAAGAACTAAATCAATGGGATCATGTATTAGATTATGCACGAACTAAGGGTCATGTAAATACGTTTCTCATCCTGGAAAGTGCTTGGCGTGTACCAGATTGGTCCTTGATGAAGGAAGCCATTTCACATGTTGAAGCTGGATGCCCCAAAGAATTATGTTGGAAGGTATTTTATGTTCTTTTATATAAAAATTAATTATTAAATAATTTTAGTAAAACAGATTTTCGGAATACTGATTGGCCAAAAATATCTCTCTTGTGAAATTTCAAAAATGAAACAAGTTATTTCTATTTAAGTTCAATCAATTAAAGAATTTAATCATTTGTTCTGACGATAGTATTAAATTCTGTTCATCTTCATTCATATAGGTTCATTTATATCGTGGATATTTGACCATCTGCCATCCAGAAGAACAGCATCTGCCGATTGTAGAAAGATACGTGGAATTAGCAAGCACTCTGTGTATGAAAGAATGGAGGCGACTACCTCATATTGTTTCCCACATTCATTTACCTTTGCTGCAGGCTGCTCAACAGGTAAGCATTTTTTTTAAGTTGAATCTAATGTGGAAGTATATTTTTATTCATTTTAAAATATTTTCATCAAAGTATACGCACTTTTTTGGTAATCCCTATTTCATGCTTCAGAAATTGTGGAAATAATAACTCTTTTACTAGAAAATGTGCAGACTTTAATTTGCCTTAATTAAATAGTAAATAGAGTCTACACAGCTTATTAATGACGTACATAAAAACTTTTTTGGAAATCATTTATTTGTATTGTATAAAAATAAATGAATGAATAAAATTATTCGACAGCAATCTTTGCAATAAACATGACCATATTAAGTTTTCAATATGAAACAAAACATTTTATGCTAGATAAAATAATTAATGCCTAAATATAATTAGGATTTATATTTCCCCCTGCTTCAGTAACTGCCGCAAGAACACACTTTTAGTTGTCTGACGTAATTTTATACGAGAGTGAAATAAATCACTGGCTCAATTGCGTCAAATAGAATTTAAAATGAATCGTTGGCCTAATTTTTAAGTACTCAAACCTTAAATTTTATAAACTTTTTCAGTACGTTATTTAGATATTTTCTTTGATGCCCCCCTTGGGAATTTGAAGATAAAATTTTTTCCAATCAAGAAAAAGTTAATATAATTTCTTAATAATGTGGTAATTGGTTAAATAAAGAAAATATAAATTAAAGAGGTAAAAGTAAATAAGAATGACTAATTCTATTCCTAGAATGAGATGAATCAAATGAATAATAAAAACGGTTGGCAGCACTGGTGATTGTAGCATTGGTTACAAGGTTAGAGCAAGCAATTATATCCTGCAAGTATTTTGAATTTATGAATGTCTGAATATGTTTTTTCCATCAAAAGAGAAACGATAAATAAATAAGAAAACAATTGAAAGTTTAATAATTCAGGCCAAAGTTTTATAAATTTTATGTATCTTACATAGACGAACGTAAAGCCGTATAACATAAACAGTGTTTCTTTTCGTAGTGGAATGTGTATCTTGAGTATTTGTTATCTGTGTTAAAAATGGCTTACAATGTGAGTTGGCCCAGAGTTTTAAAATACTATTGCAATGTAAAAGTGTTAGTGGGATTAGTTTGTTTGGTATTGTTTACCAATGCATTTTTATATAAGTTATTATTTGCCAAACCGAAGACAGTTGTGATTTCATTAGACGATATTCCAAACCATTTGATAACTATACCTCACAGCCTTAAAAGTTTAAATTCCACAAATGTAAAATATTGTGACATTATGTATCGCGACGTGTCCGTCCTATTGAAGATACCGACTGAAGGAGTAATAGATGCTGAATTGGATTCAATAGTAATCAAATATGAAGTAAGGCCAGGTGGCGTTTGGAAACCGAAATCTTGTGTTTCAGTGCATAAAGTAGCTATAGTTATTCCATATAGAGATAGAGTTGCAAATTTGAGAGACTTTCTTGTATATATGCACCCATTTCTGCAACAACAAATGTTGGATTACCGTATAGTAATTGTTGAACAAGCTGAAGGTCGTGCATTCAACCGAGCTAAACTATTTAATGTTGGCTTCAAAGAAAGTGAGAAATTGGACAATTTCCATTGCTATATATTTCATGATGTAGATTTGATACCACAAAATCTGAATAATATATATGGATGTACAGAACTACCCCGTCATATGTCAGCGAATATTGATAAATTTGACTATAAAGTACCTTATGATTCAATACTTGGCGGAGCTGTGGCTATATTGAAGGAACAGTTTATAAAATTCAATGGATTTTCAAATACATTTTTTGGATGGGGTGGTGAAGACGATGATTTCTATAATCGTGTTACAAAAGATGGTGGACGAATTTGTAGATTTTCACCAGAGGTATCACAATATGTTATGCTATCGCATGAACCCCAGAAGCCCAGTGCCGATAGATATTACTTCCTTTGGACTGGTAAAGATCGTTACAACACTGATGGTTTAAATTCATTAACATATACAGTGTTGAAGACAGAAATGCTTCCTCTATACACAAGGATACTTGTTGATCTATAAATAACATGTGATTACAAAAGTCTGTTTCCTTTTTTACTTTTTTTTTCTGGGATAACTTCTTTTTAGTACTTAATTTATAACTTTTCTAAAGTTATATTAATTATTTTCAATTAAATTAACTGTTATTTACATGATAAAAACGTTAGCTTTAGTTTAGTTGAAACAAAATTTTTTTATTGACTGAAACTGGAGCATGATTATTTTTTGTCTGACATTGGGTCTGTCATGTTCTCTCTCTTGCTTCTGGCCTTTTTCGAATGTTTAGCTAACTTCAAGAGTTTAATTAAGCTAGATAACATGGAAATGCTGATTTTTATTAGCCAAAAATTCTGACAAACGTCTATAATGGACCTAATCACAGGCATACTCTAGTATTTCGGAACCCAGCCAACTTTATTGCCATTTATAATTACATTTAGTTTTGCTATACTTGCTTCAAATTATTTCTCTTTTTAATAATTAGATACTACTTCCGCTTTTTTTATTTATTCATTATCAAATCCTTTGAAAATCAAAGTGATTGAATTAGACATAGTTTTTTTTCTTAACTATTACTTTAAGGTAAAAATATTTAAAAAAATTTCTCCACTTTTTGATTGTTAATATAGTGTTAAATTTAAAACGAAAA
The DNA here is from genome assembly GCA_011037195.1 of Triatoma infestans. Classification (NCBI taxonomy): domain Eukaryota; kingdom Metazoa; phylum Arthropoda; class Insecta; order Hemiptera; family Reduviidae; genus Triatoma; species Triatoma infestans. The sequence continues at coordinate 87,598 of JAAEAF010000039.1, forward strand.
TAAAAAGGTAATGATAATTTAGTACTCAACGGAGATTCTTTTCTAATAACGATCATTCTCTTTTAAGATATAAAACTTACTTTGGCTGTGAGCTTATATTTATTTTTTTTTATTTTTGTTTTTTAGCATGCTAATGTTGAGTCCTAAATTATTTACCTTAAATTGTAAATATATAAAAAGGAATTTTTTTTATGGTGACCATACTATGATTATTAGGCTATTCACAGATTGAATCTTCCGTTAGGCTATCAGTATCTTCTGTGCGTGGTGGGCTTGTTGCTTTGTAGCCTAGGTATGGTTGTGGACGCACTTGTTTTTTTTAATTGTGCAAATTCTAAGGGAAAAAAAATCACTTTTATCAATATTGTATTTTCCAAGAAATAATAGTTTCGTACTTTTCTAGTGTTAATGCCGTGATTTATAATTTTTCCGACTATTGTTTTCTTTTTCTCTTTGTAAATCTTGTTTGTGTCAACCATTAAAAAAACTCTCTTTATTCGTAAAGATAACAAAACCTTGGTTCTAATGTTTTAAAATGATATAAAGAGGGTTTTGTTTGTTAGAAGTTGCATGCCGCTGTGCTTGCTAATCTGTCTAATGACAAAACTCAAGAGAACATTCTTAGTTTCAGCTATATTTCATATTACATACCTTTTTTACTCCCATAGAGTTCTATAGAGACCTGTGTGAGTTTGACACCCCTGACCAATAGGCTCTTAACATTCCTTACTCTACTGTATCTTGTCAATCATTACGGTTGAGACTGAAAGCATTGCTCAGGATAGAAATGATTGCTGAGGAAATTATTACATACTTTTGTTTTCCAGACACCTGTCTATTACTTTATATCTTCCATTAATAGTTGTAAATTCTCAGTGTTGCCCTCACTCAAAGTGTCCCATTATTAACTAATAAAAGACGCACAAAGTCTTGGATATTGTTTTCTTTCGTTTCTATTTTTCTTCTTACGTCTAATAAGTAAATACAAATAATTCTAAGAAAATTGAAGCTTTTTCTTTAAAAAAGAAAAAATATATATATACCTATATAGTATGTAATATATATAATATAGGTTATATACCTATATAATATAGGATATATACTACATTGAACAAAAAAGCTTCAGAAACCTGTGATAAAAGTAATAATTGTAACTACTAATGAGTTGGAAGAGTTACCCAAATTATTTAAATTATTTGAAACCCATATAAAGAATATCTTAACAGTATTTTTCTTTTGTGTGTTTTTTTTTTTTTACAAAAATTTTTTTTAACAGTATTGTTCAGAGAATGTATTGTGTCCTTATATAATTTGTTCCTTCCTTTTAATTCTTATGTTTATTTTTCTGCGATTATCAGCAAAATGATATTTATAGGATATGGATAAAATCTAGATACTATTTATAGTTGGAATACCTTTCCAACATTCCTATTTTTATTTATCATCGAAACAGTTGTACTTAATAACAATAAAAATAAAGTAATAAATGGCTATAATTTAGAAATTAGTAGTAAATTATGTATTTTAAATTGATAATGTTACTTTATCGTAAAGAAGGTATTTTTTTTTATTATTAATTTTGCTTACTGCTGTTAAAAAAGAAAATTGAATTTTTGAAGATCTCAAATTTGGGAAATTTAATGAAATTGCACTTTTTTAAGCTCCCTCTAAATAAAAAAAAAAGTAATTTTTGGAAATATCGCTTTTTGTTTTGTATTTTATGAACAGCGTAATAATTCAAGAAAGAAAAAAAAATCGCAGCTAAATTTAATATTTTCATTTACGATACATTAAATTTGATATTTATCTGCAGAATTTAGTTTTGCGAGATTCCGGGATGAGAAAGTTGTAACGTTAGGCTTTCCTCTTGAGTGCCATTTTAGTTTTTTGTACAGTTAATGAAACTGTAAACTTGAATAACATTAAGGAACAGTTAATTAAGTTGTGAAATAGCTAGTTTGAAGTCAATTTGTCAATCACAATTTTAATATTTCACAAAGAATTTTTTTTTCATCTCTTGTGGCGTTAATATCATTCTTTTATTTATTATTTTTGTAATGTGTATTAATTGTGTTTCAATATTTTTAGTGTTAATTTAAATTGAATATATTTTCTTAATAAAATATTTTGGAAAGTTTCACTTTGTTTTTTTTTTTTTTTTAATTTTCTTTTTCATCGATTTGGTTGGTAACATTTTAGCAAAATATTAAGAAACGAAATATCACTCGTTCACTCAGGAACGAAATATCATAAAGTGAATTGAACGTGATTAAGAACAATTCAATGGTTTTCTATGATTATTATATCCTTTGTAGCATGCTTCATTTTTGTGTCTCTGACCGGTTTCGGATTCTCATCGTCGGAGAAAGGCAATTAGATTTTCATTTTCCACACGACTCAACCAGTGTGATGCGTGATAGAAACATTAAGTTGAAGTAATCTCTGAACGCTAATTGTTTCTCCCTGACGATGGATAAGAATCCGAACCACAAAAATGTAGCATTTTGTGGCGGATAGATGATGATATTCAGCATTGCAGCCCAACTACATTTTAATTGATTATTTAATGTGAAAAACTAAACATTTCGTTATCTAAATAATATATTGATGAAATGTTAAACTTTATTTTAGTAATTTTAAAAAATATATTTATAGAATTATATATTAAGATATTGAATTCTAAAATTATCTAACTTAAATAGTTTTATGAACTATTTAAGTAAAAATCTTTACTATTTAATTATAATCTCCAAGCTAATTGAGTTTAAAAACATTCAGGAAGTTGAGGATGTTTTAATTTTATTATTACTATTTAATATAAAACTATAACTAACTTTCTGAAATTTACCCGCATATTGTTGTGTTTTGAAATCATTTTTTTGTTGAACTGGTAACTGGACTAAGCAATGTGGACTATTAAATATAATTATTCGGAAATACCAAATTTAGAATTACCACTGAATTAATTCTGCTCAAGGAGTTATATTTTTCTATTTCTGTCTATACTATTTTTCTATTAATTTTCCTTAAGTTTCGATTATAGACAATTTGCAGAATAAAAAGATAATAATAATTCCCTTTATTAAATGATAAAACAATATACTAAACCATTAAAAAGGATTACTATAATAATACGGTTAAAATCGAAATAATATCTATTATACATATATGATTACAGCTTAATAATTTTATTATAGATAACTCTTTTCTCAAAAAGGTTTTAGATGAAAGTGATATAGTTTTATGAACAATATAGAGGAAAAATGCAGAATCAATTATTGATATATTTTTATTTTCTCTCGAGGAAGTATTATATATTCATGTCGAGTTTTCACCTGAAACGTCTGAGGTCCCCTGTTTGAAAAAAAAATTATTTTTAGAAAGTGGTGAATATGTGTGTTAACAGGATAACTCAAAAGTGAAAAGTTGCAAGATTTCAAAATGTCTTGAGAAACTCTATAGTGAGTGTTAAGTGTGCAAGTTGGACTAGAGCTTGTGCCTAGGTAGGTTAAATCCAAACGTACAAATCAATCATCTGTGCAGATACTATGGTACTGTTCAAGTGTTAGGGATGGTCAATTTAAAATGTAGTTAAACTGATTGGGCTATACGTTGGGACATTGCAATATGCCTGAAGAAAAGACTAGGGGGGATCACTTTTTTTAAGAGCTATTTAGCCCTTTTTCCTTTGAATGCTTTTATTTTATTTATTTTTGGTTGATTATTGATAAAGCCCTATAATAATAAAAATATTGAGAGTATTCAAAATGATTAATACTATTTTAAATGAATGACATTGTTACAGATCACTATAATTTAGTACTCTTCTAAAAATAATGAAATAATGGACATATTATTTACGATATCTTGAAGTGCAAAAATACCATAAATTCCCATTTATTTATTTATTTCTATTATAGATAATGGAACTGCAAGAAGCTTGTCAAATACATCAAGGTTTATTACATGAAAGGACTAATTCATTGCACGATATGAAAGCAATTGTGAAAACTTGGCGCAATCGTTTGCCAATAATTGCTGACGATCTCAGTCATTGGAGCGATGTGTTCACTTGGCGCCAACATCATTATCAGTTTATAACATCACATTATGATAGTCAACATGATCAGGGCACTAACCCCAGTATGTTTGGCGTGCATGCTTCGGCTCAGGTAAATAGTACAAAAATTAAAGATTTTAACATCTAACATGATGATTCGGGAGAGGATAGATGCTGAGCCTGTTTAGCACCCATTATCCATCTAGTATTAGTTTTACCACCTTAATGACCATTAAGCTTGATATTTATTCAGAAGTAACTTGAACTCCAAGTTCAGCGCAAAACATTTCGCGTCATACTTGAAAAATCACTAGTCACCTTAAAGTAGATCTGTTGCAAGAACTCGCATTGTGAAAACATTTCTCAGGGGAGCGAAACTCTGCAAGAAACAGTCATCCTCGTTAGGTAACTGTTTTTTGATAAGTTGAATGGACATGAGGTTATAATCCCAATAAACAAACTGTTACTATCATAGGATAGTAACACAGTTACAGCTTATGTATGCTCATAGCAGTAATACAGCTCCGATAGAAGAAGTTAAGAGAGTATGCTATTAGCTTGGCTTCTTTTTAATCACAAGAACTGTCTTCTTCAAGCCCTTATCACCACTTTCCAGAAATGGAATAAAATAAAAAAAAGGATACAGAAATTAAGTTTAACATTCGATTCAATAGGCAGAAGAAGAACAATAGGCAATATTCTTCCTCCTTTTTTTTAAGGGGATATGCACTGCGACCTTAGAGTTCTATTATATTATTAAGAGCAATAGAAAGTCAAGTGATTGTTTCACAGTAGATTTTTTTTTCTTGGTCTTTCAGGCAATAATTCATTTTGGAAAAATTGGAAGGAAACATAATCTAACTGGAGTTTGTTTAGATTCATTATCTAGGATTTATACAATACCAAGCGTTCCTATAGTGGACTGTTTCCAGAAGATCAGACAACAAGTTAAATGTTATTTACAAATGGCATCGTTGACTGGTAGCAAAGAACTACAAGAAGGTTTAGAAGTGGTTGAATCAACTAATCTTAAATATTTTAATAAAGAAATGATATCGGAATTTTGTGCATTGAAAGGAATGCTTTTAGCTCAAATAGGTTAGTACTGCTATGTCACACTTCTATAATAAAACTCAACCAGTTCTTTTGTTTATTATTAGGACGACACAATACTTAATAATTTTTTTTTCATTTTCAATTATCATTTTCTAGGTCGTTACGATGATGCGAATAAAGCATTTTCAGCTGCTGTACAGTTGCATGATACTCTGGTCAAAGCATGGGCTCTTTGGGGTGACTTTCTAGAATCACAGTTCACGAAATGTAGCGTGCCGGATATACCACTAGGTGTGGCGGCCATCACATGTTTCTTGCATGCCTGCCGCCATCAAAATGAATCTAAATCTAGAAAATATTTAGCAAAGGTAAGTGTAATCTTTGAATGCTTTGCAGGAAGTTCATATTTTTACCAATTTTAATTTCTCTTTCGGTATGTAAGAGGAAACAATGTCTCAGGAAGTTTCAAAGTTAATATTCCGCTTGGATAAATCACTAGGCATCCAAATGAAACTTTCTTTAAAATTCCCCAGAACCGGAAGTGCCACTTTACCCAATAGCTTATTTTTTTTTAAAAAAAACTTTCATAAGACTTTCTGTTACTGCAACTTTAAAAATCTCAACCTAAGTTTACAGGTCCTACAAGATCCACCTAAAAATAAATTTTTACTGAAAAGTTTATCAAATAAAAGTGGATTTTCCAAAGATTTTCTGTGCAGTCAACATACCATATTCAAAAACAGTTGTTATCTAGTCGTTTTCGACAAAATTCCAAATAACTCAAAAACTAATTCTGTAATGTCGCACTAACAGTTAAACGATTTTCTTCACAATTTTCTAGCATTGCTTTTAATATATTATCTTAATATTATATGGATAGTGAAACAATAAATTGTACGCTACAGGAAAGCTTACTACTCCCAGAACAGAATGCCCCCCTCCCCGTCAAACAAATTCCTTGGATGTGACATTTATGTGAATAGTTATTATACGAAAATTAAAGAAAAAGTTCGAAGATGTTTTCAAGAAAAACGCATAAAACTGGTGGGGGGGACATTCACTTCCGGTTGATGGATTGCGAACGATAGCCTTGTATCAATGGTAGTAACATCTTATGGAATATCAGTTTGATGCAATTTTTCGTTTTAGAGATATTTTGTTCACACACACACACAGACCATTCACTAAAAACATTGTTTTCATACTCAAGTGGTCTTCAAAACAGTGTATTTCCGTGAAAAAACTCAATTTTGAAAATTTTATATGGTCGCAACATTTCCTCTTTCTAGGGATAGAAGAAAGTAAATTAATTTTTCGTTTCAATACTAATTACGCCATTAATAATGTCTAACGCAATTAAAAGATCTGTGGTGAAACATTACTCGACTTTTGCTTACAATAGTTAATTCACATAATTATAATTGACTAATTCTCTTCAAACATAATTCTTACTAGATTTATAGTTACCTTCAGTTTATTTGAATGCAATAAATTAAAACAACTGCATTAAATCATGTAGTAAATTAAAACACCATTTTAGAGGAAAGATAATCCTGCCCCTCCCCCAAAAACCAACTTAAATGAATTTTCCCAGAGAAAAGTTTCCAATAAAAATTATAGCTCTTTGTATATGTAAAATCGTCTAGCTGTTTTCGAGAAAATCTCGAAACACTGAAAAATTCATTCTGTAATGTGGTAGTTCCATTTGACCGATTTAAACCAAAACCTTATTGTCAGGTATTAAACGAAATATCAAGTTTGAATTTTGTGGGATTTTCGTAAAAGAAAGTCAAGAAAGAGGCAGAATATTTAAACTTATTGGAACCCATAAATTTTTAGGTTCTCTGGCTTTTAACCTATGATGATGAGAAATTTTCTTTGACTGAAGCTGTGGATAAATATGTAGTTGGTGTACCGCCCATACAGTGGTTACCTTGGATACCACAGTTGCTCACTTGTCTTATGCGCAATGAAGGGAAATTTATGTTGAATTTGTTAAGTCAGGTAAATTGTTAAACATTATTTTAATAATGAATTAGTTATAATTTGTAAGGATTATTATAACTATTTAGTGAACTTTTCTCATAGATAACGTAAACTTATAATTTCAGGTCGGACGCATGTTTCCTCAAGCAGTTTATTTACCTTTGAGAACTTTGTACTTAACTTTGAAAATTGAACAGCGTGAAAGATATAAGAGTGCAGAATTGGCAGCGGCTATTGCCGGGAAACAGGTATATTTTATCTTTTCTAAATTATATCTAGTACTCAATGAAATAACAAATAATTATTTAAAAAAATATTTGTTGTGTTTAGGCTGCCAGTACTTCAGCCAAACCAGCTGATCAACAACAAGGTACTTTCAGTTTATTTACTTGGAATTTTAAGCTGATTTAAATGTACAAATATTTGTTTGGATTTATTTGACTTATGATTGAAATTAAGAATAACATGCTGATGACGACTACAGATCAAAATTCAAATTGGTATCATTCACATTATCAAAAATGAGCGATTAAATCATTAGGCTTACATTGGTTGTGAATTGTTGCAACTTGCCCAACATGAAGGGCAGAAATCCAAACTGTAGATATTTAATTGTCTATAGATAGCCGTACTGTAGAAGAGTTTATGCCTTTCCTTCCGTTGAATGAGAAACCAACAAACAAAATGATGGCAGGGACCAAAGGAAAAACTTTGCAACTTTAAAAAAGTTTATTTTTTCGATGAATCGGATACCTTTGTGGGTCCTTCCTCTCAGAACTGTTGAGCAGCGGTTGACCAGTTAAATGTTTACATGTTATTTTAAGTTGAAAAGTTTTTCTTTGGTTCTTGGCAACCATCATTTTATTTATTTCATTACAAAGATCCAAACTGAACTATTATTTATATGGAAAGTCCTCTTAAACTCTTTACAAATTAAATTGTTAAAAACTCTTCAGTATTTTCCTTGTTTTTTCCTCATAAGTTGAAACTTTTATTTGAAAATTTAAACTTGAAACGGGATTTTTGAAACTTGCATTTATCAACTTCTTTTCTCTCATTTTCTATCTATTTCGTTAGTTTCTACTGTAACAGTTAGTGCTAGCTTTACTGAACTTAATTTTCATGGAAGTGCTTATTATGAGAAGTAGGAGGAAGTTCACACTTGATATTCCGTCTTTTGGCTAACACGAGAAAAACGATTCATTTTCTTTGAAGGGATTTACATTCATCACTTTTATTGAAAACATTTTACTTGGGAAATTGGATTCAGAAATTTCTGACGGTGCTGAAACGTTAAGCTTTTCTCTAATGTGCCACATTTAAATGTTTATTACCACTTGTATAATCAAGGTTGGATTAGTGACAACTCCTTCTTGTTTTATAAGTCTTGTTTATTCAGTCACTGAATAGGACGTTATGACCAAATGAGGTCATCTTTTGTGCATATCGAGAGTTATTTATAAAAAAAAGTGTAAATGCGTACTTGGCGAAATAGTCTTTGAATTAAACTTATAAAATACATGTGTGCAGACCGTATGGGAGTTTTTAAACAATAAAACAAATAATTCATAAGCATAACAAGTGTTTAGCATAAAAACAATCAACGGTAAAATAGATAATAAGTGAAAAACGTTTAAGTTGAACACAACTATATTATCTTCTATCTGTATATTGAGTTACTTACTTATTCGAAGTCCTCTTCTACCTCAGAGTATAGAGGAACTGCAAAAGAATCGCCACTTTTCTCTATCTGCTGCCATTGCCTTGGCCATATATCCTTCCAAGTCTTAGCAATTTTTTCGATCTCGATGTTCTTCTTTTGCTTTTTTTTAATCTTGATGCTTTCAGGTGTATGGGGGGATTGGCACCCTAGCATAGTGGAGGGGCTGCGTCCTTCAGGCAACAATGCTTACCTTGCACCTATTAGAGTTATTAATGCATTCTAAAACTTAACTCTTACTTCCTGAGACGGCTGGATGTTCTAGCCCAATCAGGTTGCGTTTTTTCCTCCTTTCTCAACCGGACTTGGTACAAGCTACGGCGCAGTTTCTGTGTATTAAGATGTACTTAAATGTATAATAAAAAATCCAATTTTAGGTTAAATTTGTTACTTAGGAAGTTGAGACTGACAAAAAGTGCCAAAAATTTTAGAGACTTTGTTGAGTTTGTTCGAGAAGTGGTGGTTGAACGAGGACTAGACGGGTAAGTAGATGTCCGCCTCCAAGTGGCAGGGGCGTAGTGATCGTAGCCACCGGTTTTGGCGCTTTGCGCTAGGTACGCTGGCCAGGAGTGTGTAATTAAAATAATAATGTCCCTTATAAGACAACTTATTAAATTTGTATAATTTATAATATTTTGTTTGATATAGGAGGCGGTGGCGATGGAGCGGGTCCTATCCGAGCCACTCCATCAATGTGGCGATGCTGTAAGATAATGCACATGCAGAGAGATACACATCCTACGGTGCTTGTTTCATTAGAAGGAATCGTTGATCAGGTAGTTAGTTTTGAGATCTATAGTTGTGGACACTATTTATAAATATTATTATTCTATATATCTCACAGGTCTTCACGCATTAATCTAGTGGCTAACGCGCTCGCCTATGGTGCGACAATTCATGGTTCGTTTCCCGTGAGGGCAAAGTCGGTGTTAACCCAGCATCGTGAGAAAAAGTGGGAAGCTACAGTAGGGAGGCACCTAGTAGCGAAGGCCGGAATTAAAACGTCGAGGGAACCGCGGCGTGTTTACACGTCCCTCAAAACAAATCGCCGTCTGGCAAGCCTTTGGCCCTTTATGGGCCATATGTACATGCCTCACAGCCTGTTTTTTTCTTGTTTCTACGCGATGTGTATTTTACACCTTCAGAAAGTACATTATTATTATTATATACATTATTATTATTATTATTATTATTATTATTATTATTAAGTACATTATTATTATTATTTTTTTTTTTTGGCGCATCGACTGCTGTGGTCATTAGCGCCTATTATTATTATTATTATTATTATGTACATTATATCCAGGAAGATTATTCAGGGTATGTTAGGTTTGCGCATACACCAGCAAAATCACTACATCAGTTTTATACTTTTGCATTTATTTTGGTCAAAAACTCCCTTAATCATTATCTAGCTGATGTGATCGTGTAACTGCTTAAAATATTTACATATATACTGAAGAAATTTAGGTGCTTAAATATTTGAACAAAATTAGCGCAGTAATGAATTGCGGAAAAATCTTATTTAAATATGCAAATCATTTAGCGTGGTGGTCAAATTTCTAAATTTCTAATTTTTAAATACACTCACAGTTTGTGTATTTACCACAGCATTCATCTTGTCTGAAAATATTAAGCATTTTTTAAACACTAAATCTGTTTTCCAATTTGAAGTAAACATATAAAAGAAGTTTGTATCACTTTTAAAAGAAGTGTATTCTAATTCTAATGAAATTGATGGTTGAATTTCTTCCATCAAAAAAAAAAACATTATTTTGTTTTTTAATGATCTTTTTTATTGATTCTATTAGGTTCAGCCACTTATTGTTAACTGCCATCCTTTTTACTACTGTTGTAATATTTATAGGTTTACAGATATGATTTTGTTTTGTTTTTTAAATCTATTATTTATATTTTTTTAGTTGGTTTGGTGTAGAGAAAGTTGCTATGAGGAGGTATTACGTCAGCTGCGGCAAGGTTTAGCTAAATGCTATTTCATTGCGTTTGAAAATCGTGGCGCTGTCACAGATGCAACTATAACACCGCATATGTTACATTTTGTCAAAAAATTGGTATCTACTTTTGGTATTGGAATTGGTAAGTTTAAAATATATCTTACAAAATATATTTTTATAAGAAAAGAACTATTTTGAAAAAATAAAATTTCAATATTCCTACAGAAAATATTGCCAGCTCAGAGAATTCCTCAGTTAGTAGTTCAGCTTCGGAAAGCATAGCCAGAAGAGCTGAAGTCACCAAACAAGATCCAGTTTTCCAAAAAATGAAAGTACAGTTCAGTGCAGATTTTGATTTTTCAGTGCCTGGTGCAATGAAATTGCAAAATTTAATACATAAATTAAAGAAATGGATCAAGATACTAGAGGCAAAAACTAAACTTTTACCAAAGTATGTTAAATTTAGCAATGAAATTGTAAATGAATTTTTTGTTAAATTTAGTTGTCAAAATTTGTCTAATAATTTGCTTATTATTATTTATAGATCATTTTTAATTGAAGAAAAATGCAGATTTATTAGTAATTTTAATCTTCAAATAGCTGAAATTGAGATTCCTGGGGAATTTTTATTGCCTAAGGTAAGTCAGTTTGTTTGTTTGGTTATTATTTTCTCCCACTGCTAGGAAAGAGGAAGTATAGATATTCTAGATTAATATAAAAAACGATTTTATTTTTTACAATACATATTCGTAAAAGTCAGGAATAGATCCCCAACACCTAGCGCATTCTACAAGTTTTATTTTATAATCTATATCCATCACATGAACCATATTGTTTTTCTTAATACGTTACTTCAGTTTATAAAAATTGTTTTGCTTTTCATACTAAATTGGAATTAAGCGCAAGCTTCTCATAATTTCAATTAGACATTTAATGCAAAATAATGTTTATAATGGACATAATATAAAAGCATTTTGTTCTGTATCTGACATCTATATCACCCCCACGACGCCTTTTTCCTTCTTCACGAAACTGCCGTTCTTTTCCGGGGCGGAAATTATTCATAATTTACATTAGTCACATTTAAGTAACAGATTTTTTGTTTGTTTGTTTTGTTAACAGCATTCCCATTACTACGTGAGAATCTCCAGATTTATGCCACGAGTGGAAATTGTACAGAAACATAACACAGCCGCAAGACGCCTGTTCATTAGAGGACATAATGGTAAAATCTACCCATATCTGGTGGTTAATGATTCAGGATTGGGTGATGCAAGACGTGAAGAAAGAGTATTGCAATTGTTAAGAATGTTGAATCATTATCTTGGAAAACAGAAGGTAATAGATTACAAGTTTTTTTAAATTAATTCTTTTGTTTGTTTAATTTTATAATTCCATGCACTCTCTTTAACTGCATTTCTGTTATCCCCATCACTAAAGGAAACATCTAGGAGATTTTTACATATGACGGTACCAAGAGTTGTAGCCGTTTCACCACAGATGAGACTGGTTGAAGATAATCCTGCATCGATATCATTACTGGACATATATAAGTCTGCATGTTCCAGTCATAATATAGAACATGACGCTCCAGTCACTAAATATTATGACAAACTTGCAAGTATCCAGGTAAATAAATTTATTAATTAATTATTTAATTTAACATTCTAATATTAATCTATCGATATGATGTATCTACTATTGACCAATATTATTAGGCAAGAGGAATGCAGGCTAGCCATCAGATTTTGAAAGAAATACTGAAAGATGTACAAACCTCCATGATCGATAGGAACCTATTAAGAGATTGGGCGCTGAAGACTTACACTTCGCCAACTGACTTTTGGACTTTTAGAAAAATGGTACATTATTATTATTATTATTATTTTCTTCTTGAAATTTTATTTTCTTATATAGTCAACAACTCAATTTTTGCTAATTCTTATTTTCACAGGTGACTTTACAATTATCTCTAGCTTGTTTTTGTGAATATGTACTACATCTGACACGGCTTAATCCAGACATGCTGTATATACATCAAGATTCGGGCCTGTTAAACATTTCTTATTTCAAATTCGATGTAGAAGACTCTAAAGGTAAATTGTCCTATTTTGGCACTATTTTCCCCCAAGTACCCTCCCCCCCCCAACAGATGAGCACTATCTCTCTAGAATTTAGGAAGCACCTTTGGTCAAAGGCATCTAAAAATTAGAAGTTATCTTTTTTTATGTTAGTAAAGCTTTAAAGTACTATGTATCCTCACTCTATACCATACCATATCTAGTATATATTTTATTTTAAACTTTGTATACTATGTACACACATAAATACCTATCACTTTTATTTGAAACATTTTGGAAAATGATTTTTCGGGGGTCCTGGGGGAACAGTAGCGTTATGCCTTCCTCTAAAGTACCACTTCAGTATAATATTTGGTTTTACCACAACTGGAAGCATTGGCAGAATTCCAAATATGAAGACATTCGGTTAACCGGAAGTACAGTTTTACAGAATAGGTTTTTGAGTGTTTTTTTGGAATTTTCTCGAAAATGGTAATAGTTTCTTTAAACTTGGAATATTTGCTGCATAGATAAAAATGTATCACTTTTATTAGATACATTTTTCTGAATTTTTTAAGGGCATTCGTGGTCTGTCAGTTAGTTTAAATTTGTACAAACTTTGTTGCTTTTGACATAGAGCGCTCCACATAAGGCCGCTCAAATATAAAGTAAAATCTCCTCCACCTTTTGAGCGTTTCACCCAGATTTTTTTCAACACGTGATGACATGAACAAAACCTAAATACCAGCTGAAGATGACCTTATTAAGTCGAATCGTCCTTATTGTGTTCAGTGAACGATTAAATCAAATTTGTTAAAAACAAGGAGTTGTAGTTAATCCACCCATGGTTATAATTTATCTCTTTCATTTATGATTTCCGTTTATTTATTTATTTTTAGGTGAATTAGATGCAAATCGACCAGTACCCTTCAGACTGACTCCAAACATTCAAGAACTGTTAACAGAGACTGGTATCAGTGGGCCTTTGACGGCCAGTATGATTGCTACTGCCAGATGTTTTGTACATCCTAATTTCAAAGTTACAACTATTTTACGTGCTATACTTAGAGATGAAATGATTTTCGCCCATAAAAAAGTTAGTACTTGCAATGTACCCATATTTGCTTTTTTTTTGTTTGTTTAAATTTATTATTTTTATATTTGAAATACATTTATTTAATCAGAAACAAGAGGAGGATCATGATAATTTGACGTCACCCCCAGCCGATGTGGCAGGCGAACTGATAATCACCATGGTAACTCATGCTGTAAATTCTATTAAACAGAGGCTATACAGTCTTACTAACTTTGATGGAACGGAGAGCAAAGTAAGTAGTTTTAGTGATATTTCTTTGTTACCCTGTTAATATAAAACGTTTTTTTACTTTCTTTTATTAATTATTAATTAATAAACAATCTGGTATGAAAAACGCTTTCACGATTTCCTTTTACTGATCTCTAATTGTCAGTCTTTACATTTTATTGAAATTGCAGTATGTCTGTACAATCTATATGCTATTGGAGCATAACGTCTCACACTGCCCACAACTGTATAAAATCAATTTTCCCAAAAAGTAAAGGTTTCAAATAAAAATGATATCTTTGATGCTTATTTTTGTTGGATTTTCGGGTCAGGATTTTAAAAAAAGGATCCCGAATTACAATTCCGACCCAGAATGGTCGACAACAAGATGAAATGCAACTAAAAGTGATTAGTTAAATAATGTAATAGTGTACTAGTCCAAAAAGAGAAAATTAAAGTGAGATGTTTGTACGGCAATGGCCAGAGGAGTTTTTAAAGAAAAAAAAAATTCTCTCTTGCTCTGGATACCATGTTCTTCAGGAGCTCTTTAGGGTAGGAGAGGAGTGAACGTTGAGACTCTAGTTAGTTGCAAAGCTAGTTCTCAACGTTCACTCCTCTCCTTCCCTAAAGAGCTCCTGATGAATGGCACCAATGGTACCCGAATCGTAGAGTAAGAACAAATTTTTTTTTTCTTTACAAACTCCTCTGGCCATTGCCGTACAAACATCTCATTGTAATTTTAAGGCGACGATTTGAATACCATTTTGAGAAAATTAAAGGATTGTTCATATTACCAAACACTTGTTTCATCATTTTCAAGTAGTGAAACTGTAATGAAAAATTAAGAATTACACAATGCTTTATTTCACATTTTACAATAAACATATGTTTTTTGTAATTCCCATATTAAACAAACCATATGCTTTTATTTGTACAATTAATTAATATAATTATCCTATAGTTTCTCTCCCTTTGGGGAGTCACGTTTTTATCCGTACCTCTTTTTTTAGGTGGTCGGCTTTTTTTCGTTGTACACTTCTATTTAAAACTACTTTTTCACTATTTTGCCTGGCTCGAACCCTTTTCCATTAACTTTCTTTATCCATACCTTTCCTACTTTTTAAGGTTCTTTAATCTGCGCCATCTAGCCCTAAACAATTTTTGTTTGAGCGGCGCTTTATTTTTAAATAAATTTGGTTTCTCTGTTAATTAAGGCTTCCTCTACCAGAAACGCTGTCGCCAAACGTAGCATCATTATTTAGGTGCTTTTGAATGAGCTCTTGTTGTCACATTTCATTATTTATCCCAATAACAAGTTGGTCTCTCAATCACTCATCTAATGAGCTACCATACTACCACCTAAAGAACGCAAGGCAATAGTAAATCTGTTTATAGGATCTCCCTCATGGCGTTCTCAAGTGGCAAACGCTTTCCGTTCATTCAGTAACAGAATTTTTTTCCATAGTCTTATCTAACGCCATTGGAAGAAACTCAAGCAAATTTAAGTGTTATTTTTGTGGGAATGGTAAACATCCAAAGGAAAACTGACCAGCAAAAAGGCAAATGTGTTTTTCTTTGTAAAAAAAAATGGGCATTTTGCTCGAATATGTAACAGCAAGGGAACTAAAGGAAAAAATAAATTCTTATAATAGAGCTAGGAACATTAAGCGAAAATCTTGAGTATGGATACTATTTCAGATAAATTACGTGCAGTGAAGAAGAAAGGAAAAACAGATTTATTAGACATTGAAATGAATGTTAATGAAGATTCTCGACCGATCTAATAACAACTAAAGGAGATCTCGAGGAGCGGTCAATAAAATGTACACTTTTTTTAAATCTTTTCCAACGTTTCGACAAATTTATTGTCTTCTTCAGGGATAAAGATAAAAAAAATGTTAATCGGTGTTGGATATATTTTCCATAAAACAAACTAAACTCAATTTATGTAATAAACAGAGAGAGTTACTAACTATATGAGCTACATCATCAGAAATGAAAAAATGGTTTCATTTTCTGTTTCATTTTTTCATTTCTGATGATGTAGCTCATATAGTTAGTAACTCTCTCTGTTTATTACATAATTTGAGTTTAGTTTGTTTTATGGAAAATATATCCAACACCGATTAACATTTTTTTTTATCTTTATCCCTGAAGAAGACAATAAATTTGGCGAAACGTTGGAAAAGATTTAAAAAAAGTGTACATTTTATTGACCGCTCCTCGAGATCTCCTTTAGTTGTTATTGAAATGAATGTTACGCGACCCTGGGACACTAAAGAGTTATTGGATACAGTATGTGGAGCAATTAGTCGAACCAAAACTAACTCTTACGGAACCGCTAATAGCGTTCATATTTGGCATTCCATGAGGATCCGACAGGAATTTATCTGTCAAAATTCCTCAACCGGAAGTACAACTTTACTGAATGGAATTTTCAGGTTTTTTATGTGATTTTCTCGAAAACAGCCTCAATGATTGTCTTTAAACAAAATATATTAAATATACATACAAAGAGCTACAAATTTTATTTGAAACATTTCTCTGGGAAAATTCATTAAAGGGGGTTCTGAGAGAGGGTAGTTTATGTTTTCCTCTGAAGTGCTATTTCAGTTTATTTTACAATTCTCTCATATATATAATATTAATTAGAGTATGAATATGTCAAAATTTTGAGTTTGAAGTTTTGAGTTCACCACAACAAAATCGATTGACTTGAAAGGCGCTTTTACTGAAGTTATTTCAGTTTTCTTTGATTTTATTCCTAAAAACACTGACGGATTCCATTAAATTTGTTACCCATACATTGTTATAATACATTATTTTTTACAATACAGAGACCTATCACTTTTTTTTGGGGAACTTTAAGTTTAGTTCTCCAATTGATATAAAATTGAAGACAAGTGAACATTTAGTAAGAATTATAAGTTTATACAGAATTTGCCACTTCATGTGAACTGCAGTAAGAGAAGAAAGTCGTATGAGTGTTTCATACCAGATTTTTCAAATTTATTTGGGCGCAACGAGGGTGGTCTTGTTTGTTGTCACTCCTGGTATTTTATAGAAACTAGAAACATGAACAATTTTATTAACAATTATTGCTTTACAATGCAGGTCAACACGTTAGTAGTTGCTGCCAAGAGTCCGGATAATTTGTGCAGAATGGATCCAGCATGGCATCCTTGGCTTTAGAAAGGCAAAGCTCATTCTTCCGAATTGTATTATTTCAGTTGGCAATTTTATTATTATTATTTTAATTAGTCATAAGTCCTTATTATAATAAAACAAAAAATAGATCTAAATAATTTTAAGAAGAAAAATGAAGGAAGAGAATTAAAAATCTTTTAAAAGGTAAAATGTTGAAGTCATATTATTACATAATTCATTTTTTTAGTCTTTTCTTCATTTTATAACACTTTTCATAATATAATTAAAATAAGGAACTAGTATTTAAAAATGAAAAACTGAACTATATATTTTGTATCTTTTATGTGCGTGCTTGTATATATATATATATACTATATATACATTGTATATAATATATAATTTGATCTTTTTATATATACATACATATTTGAATTTTAAAATTTGTATACATTGGATTCTCTCTTCCTATAAATGGATAAACCAATTCTGAGAAGTTCCTCCACAAACGATTTGAATAATTGAATAATATATATATATACAGATAATAATATAATAAATATATCTAGATATCTATAGATTATAGAGAGAGAGAGAGAGAGAGAGAGAAAAAGATCATTATATATATTAATAGGGTTAAACTTATCTCATGGGGACAGGTAAAATAGATTAAATTAGGGTAATAAAAGTAAGGGTGGCTTTTGTTTGAAAGGGTTTGCTAGTAGCGTAGTTGCAGGCACCTGTTATGAAGGGCTGTCCCCCATCACATGGTTTAAGGGACATTTTGTAATTTCTAAATCACAAGAAGGAAACTATAAGATAGGACTTTCCAATATTTTATTTCCTAACGGATCAAAATTATTATGAAAATTAATATGTTGTGAAATCACAGAAAAAAGTTCAAACACTCATTTGGATTTCAGACTCATCTTGCTGGTTGTGTGGGTAGAACACAATGAACACCAAAAATATTAAATTGGAATGCAAGTTATATAAGAAATATCCACAATAAAATGAGATTGGCGGCCTAAAAGACCTTGTTAAAATAAACTAAATACATTTTATATAAGAAATCTGCAATAAAATAAATTTGGCAGCCTAAAAAGCCTTGTCAAAAAAACAAACTAAACCTATATGTACTAACTAAAAAAGAATAAACTACTAATAATTACTTATAAAAATACTTCTAGGCATCCACAAAATCCTTGAACAACTCTTCATTTGTCGAAAATCTACTCCTCCAAATGTACTCTACTAAGTACGTAAGTTTCGAACTTAGTAGACACATGCGGCCAAGCGGCCAATTATTCGTCTCCTCATGTCTCTTTTTATTTTCGACCAGTGGAATTGTATACTTTGGGCTATCTCGCGGGCTCACCAAATTCTAGGAGTGGTTTACCTTAAAGTGGTGAAACCCTATCGAATCTAAACTTTGGTAGCCTCTTCAGCTATCTATGGTCACGGTAGTTCCCCGTTTAATGTTTTCGCCTAATACCCGTCGTAAAGTTGTGGGTGGCATCTCTTATATCCACTGCAGATAAAAAACACTTTTTGGTTGACCTATTTATTCCACCAGCTACCCAACGGGTCTTTGTTACTCTACCTCTGTTAAATCTTCTGCGCCCAAATGCGTTTTCATCCACTTCTGCTATTGCGTTTGCCCCAATCTTTTCGCTGTTCTCAATCAGCCAATTTGAAATTAAATTCCGAAAAATATATAGAATTTTTACTTTATTATGGCATAGTCCTGTTTCCCTAACTAGAGTGTTTCGAAAGGATATTTGAGTATCCAGCCCACTAACACTAGCACTATGGGCACTTGTCCAATCTTGTCCAATGGCACTTTTACTAAATTGAACACAGAGTTCGTTCTCAAAAAAACTTTTTTTCGGCAATTTCGGTTCCGACAGCGATAAACTGGTTCACTGCCAACGCCTGGGAAACAAAATGCAAAATAAGTAAATTAAAAATCGTTCAAAGTGTACATTGCATGATTACAGAAAGATAAATTTGCCGTATTATGCATTAGGTCAAACGTTTGGTCAGTTTAATAAAAAAAATAAAGATAAACATATTGCTTTTATTAATTTAAATATATTAATTTATATAATTACGTACCGTTGGATTCAATGGTTTGATCAAATCCACAATTTATGCACACCATAAATTTAGGGTGGTGTGTTACTAAAATTTGTGCGATTCCTACTGCTGCCACTTGTTTCCCACAACTAGATAAACTTTTCAGAAATTCCATAATTCTCTTCATTTGAATCTTATGTACTTAGTGCTGGGATAGGAATGATCAAGAAATTTTGAAAATATCCCTAAAATCATGTCATGGGAGGCAGTTAAAAAAGGAATTTACTGCTTGGTCAGACAATAGCCGGTGGTAATCCCAAGGGATAGAGAGTGTACACCTGGTCAACTTGTTACCTACCCCCTATGAGGTGAGTTTAACCCTTATTAATAATATATATATATTGATAATTGTTAATTTTTGAAAACCCTTTTGTTTTGATACAATGTTTCAACCAAATACTTTGCAGATTTTTTTAAGAATATTTGTATGCAAATAATAATTGTATTAAAGTACCTGATAGAGAGGGACAGTTTAAAGAAATTTGTAGAAACATAATTTTTTATATTAATATAGATAATTAATATAATAAATAAATCATTTATTTGACTGAATAAAAAGAAGAAAATTCAATTAGTCTCCCCCCCCCCCCCCATAATGAAAATGTAAATACGTAATAAAAATTGTAAATATTTTTTTTTTATAAACAAAAAGTATTTTTTGTATCTGAATTTAACTGGAGAAAAAAAAAAGATATTTAATAAATGTTGAATACTTCATTTCATTTTAGCATCTTCATCTCTGTAATATCAGTCTGGATTTAATATTAATGTAAAGTAAATAAATAACAAAAAAATTTGTCAGTATTTAAAACTTTTGTAGAATCCTTTTGACTCTAAATGTAATTTCATTAAGTTAACTTGTTCTGATCACACCTTTTTTTACTTTCTCTTACTTCTAGTAAGAGGAAGTATTGTAATCTGTCAAATTTTCGATATCGAGTTTTCACCGGAAATATCCGTTTTGAGGTCCCGTGAGTCCAAGAAAGTGGTTTTGAGCAAATGGTCTGTGTGTGATGTATGTGTGCAGCATAGCTCAAAAACGAAAAACCGCAGAAAGTCGAAACTTGATATTCCGTTTAGGTATCACCATAGGATCTGACCCTACGTTATCTGTCAAAATTCCTCAACTGGAAGTACCACTTTACTAGTTGTTTTTTTTACTTTTTGCGTTTTTCTCGAAAATAGCTCTGACGATTTTCTTTGAACTTGCAATATCAACTACACATACAACGAGCTACAACTTTTCTTTTGTAACATTTCTCTGGGAAAATAAGGGTACTTTTAGGGGAGGGATGGGGTTATGTTCTTCTCTAAAGTGCTATCATAGTTGATTATACAATTCTATCAACCAAAGAAAATTAATTAGAAATAAGTAGATGACCGAAATTCCGAGTTTCAAGGAAATTAGTAAACCGGAAGTGCGTTTTTACTGAACAGTTTTTTCAGTTTTCGACGAATTTCATTAAATTTTGTGCACAAACTATAAAATTTGTCAATTATAATTTCGAGAACTGGAATAAGAGAAAGTTGGGTGAGTGTTTCACACCAGATTTTTTTTTTTTTTTTTTTAATATACCTCTTTCCAATTTTATGTCTTCCTGAACCTTTAACATGTTTAAGTGTTTTATCATTTTTCTGTTATTATAGTAATTCAGCAAATTTAACGTTTATTTAAATTTTCCATTATGTCCGCCCTCCAGATTTTCTAATAAGAATAAATGTTTTTCAGCATCTTCCTTTTTTATCGATAAACAAAAAGTTTTTTTTTTTTTAGTTTTATTTTCACTTTTGAGTTTACTATGAAGGACATTTAGCAATGATAAATAAAAGGTTAGTAAACAATCTTGTAATTTCATAAATAATAATAATAATAATAATAATAGAGTTTATTGAAAACCGTACAATAAATGCTGTACATCATATGTACATCAACACTTGTGCATGGACCGCAGTTCCTCCGACAAGTTGACTCTCACTCGCTTTCAGTGAAAATAACAAATTATAACGATAAACAATATTAAAGTAATTAGAAACTCTTATAAAACATATACATAATGTATAAATCGAACAAAATAAATCCTCTTCTTTAAACTATAAATGTAAAAATTGAAATGTGAAATTAAATACATTCTATAATTCCATGCTCTTTTGGCATATTCATATAAATTATTCCATCCATAGTTAACATTTAAATGGTCAATCACCCCTTCATAGGATAAATAATTATTATCCCCCAGACATCAACTTGTAATTCTTGAAGTATGGGAAACATACCAGAAATGTATTATATTTTCTATTGCACCTGTGTTGCAAAGAGCACATGTCTGCTTATATTATAGATCTGCCTATGTTTTTTTTTTGTTTTTTACTTTCTCTTACTCCTTAGTAAGAGGAAGTATTGTAATCGTGCAAAAGTATCGATATCGAGTTTTCACTGGAAATATCCGTTTTGAGGTCCCCTGAGTCCAAAAAAGTGGTTTTTAGCAAATAGTGTGTGTGTGTGTGTGTCCGTGTGTGTGTGTGTGTGTATGTGTGTGAACAGCATAGCTCAAAAAACGAAAAACCGTAGAAAGTTGAAACTTGATATTCCGTTTAGGTATCACCATGGGATCTGACAGTACGTTATCTGTCAAAATTCCTCAACCGGAAGTACCACTTTACTAGTTGGATTTTTTTACTTTTTTGCATTTTCTCAAAAATGGCTCCGACGATTTTCTTTAAACTTCAAACATCAACCACACATACAAAGAACTACAACTTTTATTTGAAACATTTCTCCGGGAAAATGCTTGAAGGGCACTTTTGGGGGAGGGGTGGGGTTAGGTTTCCATCTAAAGTTCTATTTCAGTTTATTAGACATTCTGTCATCTAAATAATGTTAATTAGAATTAAATATGTTGTTGAAATTCCGAGTTTCAAAAAAACGGATAACCGGGAAGTGCGTTTCTTTACCACTTTACTAAATGATTTATTCACTTTTCGCAATTTTCTGAAAAATGGCTCCGACGATTTTTTTGAAACTTCCTATATAAACTAAACATGCAAAGATCTACAACTTTTATCTAAAACATTTCTCTGGGAAAGTTCTTATAAGGGCACTTTTAGGGGAGGGGTGGGGTTAGATTTTCATCAAAGTGCAATCCTAGATAATTATACAATTCTATCATCCAAACATAATTAGTTAGAAATAAATGGGTTGCCAAAATTCCGAGTTTCCAAGAAAATTAATAACCGGAAGTGCGCCTTTACTGAGCAGTTTTTTCAGTTTTCGACGAATTTCATTAAATTTGGTGCACAAACTATAAAAGCTGTCAATTATAATTTGGAGAACTGGAGTAAGAGATAGTTGTGTGAGTGTTTCACACCAGATTTTTTTTTTTGAAGAGGGGGGCCAATGCACTGCGACCTTATATCCGGTGCTATGCCCCCTGGGTGTCCCAGCTGAACATCCGTTCTACAATACCTCTATCAGTCTGAGATCCCTAAGGAATCCCAGTATCCTGACGGGCTCTAGAGAAGGTATATCCCCCTCCTCCACCTGGTTCTTGAACCTTCTCTGAGTGGCAGCCTCGCAGTCTGTTAGGAGATGTAATGGAGTTTCCTCCAGCTCCCCACAGAATCTGCATGAGCTATCACTTTCCAAACCCAGCTTCACCAGGTGTCCTCTAAGTCGGCAATGCCCCGTGAGGAAACCCGTAAGAACGCGGAGCTTGTTCTTGCTCAATCCAATGCAGGTCTCCGATCTCCGTTGGTTTTAATTTCCCAAGCAGATCTTGGCCTGCCGCAAACCGGGGAGGGAGTACAAAAGTTGACATTTCTTCGTCTCCTCCTCCTTCCTAAGTTTCTCCAACAGAAACTGGTCGCTAATCCCACAAAATAGTTCCGGCCCCAGAAGTGGGGTCGTAGCGCCTATCTTGACCAGGGCGTCGGCCATCTCATTCCCTTCAATGCCAACGTGCCCCGGCACCCACCAAAGTGCAAACTTTGTTCCTCCTGCCTAGATCGTTAAGTTTATCTAGGCATTCCCAAACCATTTTAGAGTTAATAACTGGTGCAACCAAAGCTCTAATGGCTGCTTGACTATCGGAAAGGATAACAATCTCCTGGTTCCTATATCTCCTATCGAGGTTAAATTGTACACATCTTCCAATAGCGTATATCTCCGCCTGGAAGATGCTGGGAAATTTACCCATGGGTTCCGAGTGCTTGATCCTTGGACCAACCACCCCCGCCCCAGTCCCCTCGAGGGTCTTAGACCCATCAGTATACCATTTTATGGCATGTTCCTTGATGCCCAACAGAGCGGTAGCTTCGCTCCACCCACTTTTGGTGCCCAGCTTCGACGAAAAATTTTTAGTGAAGCTGTATTTCTTAATCATGCCATCTCTAGGGAGGTGCCCGATGAGGGATACCAACTCTCTAATCCCCAGCCCTCACCCTCCTCCTGCGCCACCCCTAGAGATCCTAAGAAGAGCCCCCTTCGACGCCCTTTCCACCACTAGGTGCAGGGGTGACAGTTGAGGATAACCTCCATCCCGGCGGTGGGGCAAGTCCTCATAGCCCCCGTCATGCATAAGCATGCGAGCCGCTGTACCTTGTCAAGAGTTCTCCTGACCGACACTACTTTGGTCCTCCTAAACCATGCCACTGCGCCATAGGTGATGACTGGTCTCACCATCATGGTGTACATCCACCTTAGGATACTCGGGGGGCATCCCCAGGATTTGCCCGCCATCCTCCTACATATCATGAGGGCGCCAGTGGCCTTATTAACAGTTAATTCAATGTGTTTCTTCCATAGGAGTTTACTATCAAATGTTACCCCTAGGTAGGTAGTTAACCTCCTTTTCCCACCCTAATTCTTCTCCGGCTAGCCGGATACTTTTCAGGCGTGGAAGCGTTCTTTTCCTAGTGAAGGGTATCGCAGTGGTTAGCTTTTTAAACCAAAACAATTTTCTGTTTATAATTTCTTCTGTCAGTATTCTAGAAAGGCGGACTGAGGCATGGATATAACTTTATGTATATAATTACAATGCAGTTTGCATGTTAATAAAATTAGAGGGTCGGTATTAGGTTCTTGGTACAATACATAATTAGGAGTATACACAGATGGCATTAATAATTTTTTAAGAAAGAAAGTGCTCAACTTCTCTACAGTTTGAAACTGAAAGTATCCCCACGCCCGAGTTGCTTAACACATTGTAGATCTCATTACACTGTTAAAAATCTGAAACTTTGCCTGAGTTATAATATTTTCATTTCTGATTATCAGTTTAATTTCTGATTACGAGGAACGCCACTGCTGCCATCATTCAAAAGACCTCCTGACCGAGCAAGAGGAGTAACCCCTGCCAAGGACGAGTGCTACTGGCCACTTTCCTCAAGATAATTTAGCCGCAGATATCCAATTTACCTATTGCAGATGGTAAATAATATACAGAAATGATTTTATATAAATAAAAAAGAAATTAAAAATCCGAGATACATATAAGAACAGAAGTCTGGGCTCTTGAATGGTTCTTGATACTAAACTACATAATTTTGAAGGGCAATGCATATTCAGTGATTTGTCACTTTCTTTAAACTTAAATTTGATGTCCCACTCCTTAAAAGAGTTATCCTCTTATTTAATAAACCATCGAGTTAATTGTGACCTACCTGTATCTTTTGTGCTACAAAGCCTTTAAAAAAAAAAAAAGAAAGGTGCCTTAGTTAAGATAATATTCAAATTAAAACTAATTTAAAAGTGGAAGAATTATCATTTATGTTATTTACAATTTCTTCCACAATGATGAAATAGAAGAGAGCATTGATGCGCAGGAGGAAGATTTTAGTAGTGAGGAAGAGCTGCAGGGTGCATTGAATATAAAGCACCAGGACATGACCAAATCGCTTCCGAAATGATGAAGTATATTAGCTTTACAGGAGAAGAAATACTGCTTCGTGTTCTCAACCTTATCTGGAAAAAGAAAATTGTACCTTCGGATTGGGAATCTCTGTAATAGTTCCTATTTTCAAAAAAGGTGACAATCGGGAATATGGAAATCACAGAGGCATATCGTTACTCTCCGCACCATCCAAATTATAGTCCAAGATCCTAGAGAAGAGATTAAGAGTAGCAGTAGAAAGTCAAAAGCAGGAAATATAATGCGTTTTTAGAAGTAACAGGGGCAGCAAGCTCTTATATTTACAATTAGATAATTTAGTGAAAGGCAATAGACCAGGGTAATAAATTGTGCTTTGTCAAGTTAAGGCATTAGGCAAATTGAGACGAGAGGACTTGATGGAGTCTCTTGCCAAGGGGTATGTGAAGTATTAAATTAGCAATAGGTAGCCACTATGTGAAAACAGACTATGTGCGCACGGCTAATGTCTGCTCTTCAGAATTTAGAACAACAAGAGGAATCAGGCAAGGCTGTAATCTGAGCCCACTATTGTTCATTATTGCCCTGGACGACGCTAGAGCAGGAAGATGCGAAAGCTTTCTCTCGGATACCATGGGCTTCGCCCTGTGAGGTTGGATGTATTGCTTTTTGCAGACGACATAGTCGTATTCGCCAATAGTGCTGAGAATCTTCAGTATAATATAAATGTTTACAAGAAGAACTGAAGAAGATGAATATGACTATTAGCGTGGAAAAACTAAAACTGATTAGTTTTAGCCGTACGGGAGGAAACAACCTTGGTTTAACATTAAGTAATCAATCTCTACAACAAGTGAACAACTTCAAGTACCATGGAGAAAATATTAATGAAGATTAAGGATTGATCGAGAGGATAGCATCAGGTGCAAGATTGTTCATCGCCCTGAAGAGAGGTTTCCTAAACAAGAAAGAAGTGAATAAGAAAACGAAAAGGGCCATATGAAAACTACATTTCTCCTGATACCTACCTAGGTAGTGAGTCCTGGACCCTAATATCAAGACACCGAAGCCAACTCCAGGCAGCCGAAATGAGGTCCCTTCGTAGAATCGAAGGCAAGACTAGTCGAGGTAAAATACGAAATACAGTTTCAAGGAAGAATCTCGATATAAAGGCTGTAAAGGAAATAATAAGAGAGAGACTCAGATGGTTCGCTCACTTGTTAAGAATGGATAATGCAAAGATTGCCAGGATGAAACAAGAGTTCAGGGGAACAGAAGCAGAGGAAGACCAAGAGTTGCTTGGGAAAAAGGTGTTAAAGATTCACCGAGAGGTAGAATGGGTTATGACTAAGAAGAAGAAGAAGAAAGATGAACACATTACACGATAGGTCTATCACTTTGATTTGAAATATTTTTCCAGGAAAATTGGTTTTTGGACGATTCCAGGTGGAGCAACAACGTTATACTTTCCTCTAAATTGCATTTTCAGTACAATGTACGATTCTACCTCCAATAAAATATTTAGTATACACTAGAAGATGCTGCTAAAATTCCAATAAAATTTACCGACTTCCTAGGGCTGGCTATATTTTGCATTAAATAAAACTGCAAATAAAATTTGCTCAAAATAAAACACAGATGAATTGCACAGTGAGATCCGGCATACCATACTGTTTTAAATGGCAGGGTAAGAAGTTATGCATTTCACAATAGATAGCTGTCCAGATTTCATTAGCATTTCCAGGGATATTCTAGGCACCTAAGTTTCTTGTAAGAGAGGAACTGCATGGATTTACATCAACAATACTTGCAGGTTTTTCAAAACGTCTAAAATTATTAATATAATACAGATAAAACAGAATAAATTAAAATACAATACAGTTATTCTATAATTTATATTTCTTATAGAAATCAATAACACGAAATGAATGCATACAAATATAATAATTATAAAAATGTTTTATAATAGATTTTCATAAGATTATATGCAGATATTCTATAATGGAGATATCTTCTCTGTCAGTTAACTTGTGTTCCTGAAACAAAAAATAAATTATTCACAAAACCAAAATCTACTTGTGTATATATGGTGAGTTGATATGATTTTATGAACTATTTTTACCAGTCTATATGTCTCTTTACCATGTGGTGATAGTTCACTTTACTAATTAAATGCTCCTATTGATTTCTATATACTCCTATTGATTAAATAACTGTTCGCTATTTAGCTGAAGTAGTTTCTGTTGGCGAGAAGATTTTCTCTCATTTCCAACTATATTATGATATCAGTTTGGCAATAAATAAATAATTAAATAATTTATTTACAAATGCACTCGTATTTATTTGTTGCATTTATTAGTTAGTGGAAGTTATAAAATTAATTCATTAATGCCGGAGTGTTTCGGGCTGAAACAATTCAAACATAAATGAAGAGATTTTGTTCACTCATATCGGTGTACGGGTTTAGAAAACGAAACTAGGAGCATCTATTATAATATATGACACTCTTAGTGCAAAAGGGACAAGTGTTATTTGAAGTAGAAAAATAGGTTGATATAAAAACTTGTTATTTTTGGAAACTTTAGAGAATTGGCTGGAATGCGAAGAAGTTTGACCAAGATTTGCGATGAAATTGTCAGCTTGAATCTGTCTTGTTGGTGGATAAAATTTAAAAAATCCTCATAAGTAGGAATTTACTTTTTTTATCCATATTCCGTCTCAAGTCATTCCACTGATTTCGCCTCTAACAGTCTCATCCCTAAAGTATATAAAATAAATCCCAGTGAGTCAAGGAGTTTTAAATTTATGAATATAAAATTATTTTTTTGAAAGGTTTGAAATTAAGTATTTTGGAAAAATAGTGATTTTGTTGCCTTCTTGAATATAATAATATTTTACGATTTTTGCCTATAAATAATAATAATTTAGAGACATTTTCCGTGGAAGCCTGCTTCATTTTGTGGTCATCGACCGGTTTCGGGCGTTCGCCTATCTTCAGGATGCGTTTGTCAGACAGGTGATAACACAGACTTGCAGAGCAAATTCAGTTTATACACTTACTGGTCTTTTTAATTGTATTTTAAAACTAAACTCTTAAACTAGGTCAAAGAGAGGTAGTATGGTCATAGTAGCTGGGTGGGAAAGAAACACGTGTTTGGGTTGTTAAAGGAGCAAATTTTCCTTAAAATGGAAACAACACGTGGGGGTCTAATTTTTAAACTCTGTTGTTGGCGGGGTTATCCCAGGATGGGACATGGCGCCACGCGTTAGGCGGAAGGAGTTCTTGAATTTCGGCCACCCGATTGCCGACGAAGGTCTTGGGCTTGGGCTTCCGACTCTGACGAAGCGCCGGTGAGAACATCGTCGACGTACACATCATTGAGAAGGGTAGCCTGGGCTTGAGGATGCTTACCCCTTCATCAATTGCCAGTTGACGGAGAGTGCGTAGGGCGAGGAAGGGCGCAGCTGAGACGCCGTACATCACGGTGTTAAGGTGGAAGGATGAGATGGGTTCGTGCTCAGAGAATCGCCAAACGATACGCTGAAAATCCCGATGATATGGGGCGACAAGGATTTGGCGGTACATTGCCGAATGTCGGCGGTGAAAACAAAGGCGTGAAGGCGAAAATGTAGGAGGAGTGTGCGGATATCGGCTTGAAGTTTGGGACCGGTGAGTAAGAAGTCGTTCAGGGAACGGCCGTTAGAGGAGGCGTTGAACACGACCCGCAACTTAGTAGGCAGGTCGTCTGGGCGATGAACCGCATGCGGGATATAGTAAGGCGTATAGGATGGCGGCATGTCATCGGGACGCACGACTTCCAAATGGCCGCTCTCCAGATAGTCGCGCATGAATTCACTATACGCCGCGCGTAAGGCGGGGTTTTACTTCAGGCGCTTTTCCAACCGCAGGAACTGTGGCGGGAGGTGACGGTGACGGAGACCCCGAGGTGGTCAGCAATGAGGGGAAGAGACTGGCGGAACGTTGGACCGAGCGGGAGAACAGGTTCTCACAGGCGCGATCGTCGGCGGTGAGGGGTAGATTCTCGGAAACTTTATCAACCTCCCAGAAGCGGCGTACTATCTGGTTTAGATCTTCCTCTTCACTTTGAGAGGGGCAGGGGGGCAAGATGCACGGAGAAATGGCGATCGTAGAGGGAGTCTCCGGAACTGCAGGAAGCAAGGCGTGGTATCTTCCGACGAATAATCGGAACAAAGCGGCGTGTCCACTGGAGGTGGTGGCGCGGACGCGGGGCGTTGACGTGGAGTGCGAGAGCGGGGGCGCTCATTGTCGCGAGTGGAAGAGGTGAACCGCACTCGTTTCGGGCGCGGAAGAGGGCGATAAGGCCCGTAAAGGACCCACCCGAGAGTGGTGTGAAAGGCGGCCGGGGTACGCAAGGTAGGCGGGAGACTGCCCGGGAGTAGAAGATGGGGAAGAACAACATTCCCGAGAAGAATATCGATGCTACAAGGCTTATTAAACCTACTATCAGCCAACCGGACGTGCTCAAGACGTGCCTAATTGTCCGGTAAGGCCCTGCATGGTGTAGGGGGAATGATGCTGTCCAACACCAGCAATAGGATGGAGAGACAGGGGGGTCGCCGCGATGCCACATAGACACGTGGCGTGGTAGTGCGAGCGGGTGGAGGCGTTGGACCCCAGAGTGGGGGGAGAAGGTTGGCGACTCCGGGTTCAATGAGAGGCGGGGGCGACGGACAGTCAGCCCACCGGGCAGGCAGAGGAGAAACGGCACGTTCAGGTTCCGGGTGAGAAGGAGGCGGTGAAGGGGGAGGCGATGGCCTTCGGCTGGTGGATGACTGTGGCGAAGATGGGTTCGGAGGCTGCGTACCCTGAGGCGGCAGATGCAGGATGGTGTGGTGGCGACGGTGGCACATGTGGCATGAATGTTCGAGCGACAGTGATCATGAAGATGGCCGCCGGACAAGCAGTTCCGGCAGATACGCTTTTCGACCCCGAAGGTCTGCCACGAAGTAACTGGCATGGCTTTGAAATCCTTGCACTGGCGAATAGTGTGGTCAGGTCGGCGGCAATAATTACATTCGGAAGGAAGGGGCGGTTTTCGGTAAGAAGAAGCGGTACTGGGGGAGCCACGGGAGGAGATGACCGGCGGCGTGTGGCGTGACGCGGTGGGGTTAAGATGACGTTGAGGGTGAGAGCCGTCGGAGCAGTGTGGAACGAGAAGAAGGCGCGGGAGAGCGAACGGCAGATGGCGGTGGAGAGAGCTGCAAGGCGTGAAGTCGTTGTAGCAAAAATCCCTTGAGCTGAGAAACAGTTGGGAATTCCCAGTCAATGTGCTTCTCTTCAAAAGCCTCCATGGTTGGAGGGTCTAAATGTCGGGCGAGTAAAGAAAAAACTAGAAAGGACGCCAGGTCCGGCGCGACAACTTTAAGCAAGGCTTCATCGGCATCAACCGAACCGGCCAAGAGTCTCTCAATATGCTCAGCAGACAACCGAGCACCATGCGAGGAGGTTTTCAATAGCCGGGACAGGAGTGTTTCGGCAAATCGCCGGCGGTTATCATAGGTCCTGCAAAGGAAGCCCCATGCGTGAGGAAACTGCCCCTCCTCTGGTGTGGCGTTGGCAATAATGGCTCTGGCCAAGCCGTCCAAAGATCCAAATAAATAGTGAAGTCGCTCCACGTCAGAGAGAGGGGGCTGGTCTGTAACCAGGGATTTAAATAAATCTCTGAATCCACCCAGGCGCAAATGTTTTTGTTAATTTTCACACTTCACAGTTTTAATTTAAAGAAAATTCGAAACTTTATATGACCATTGTAAAAATGGAAGTTGATATCAATTTAAAAATTCAAACATTTCAATGAGTACCTTTTTTTACTTGTGAAGTCCTTAAGTTCTTTCCGTTCATTTTGCCTGATCACTATTTAAGTTTCACTTATTTTAATTCAATATTTATGAACCGCGAATTTATAGACAAAAAGAATAATTAAAAAAAAAACACTTTTGTCGCCTTAACACATGCCCTCTCAACACGTTCACTGGTGTTGGATATCCAACAACATGTTTTGGATATAATTTCATTAAGGAAACGACAGAATATTATTGGAGGAAGATTCTTTATGTTAACATATGTAAACAGATATTATGGTCTCATTCATATTCAAATTCTATTCTATGTCTATGAGTTGTATTTATTTTTTTTTACAGAAGTATTAAATAATTTATTTTCATATAATAAACACATTCCTATCTATCATATTCAAATTCAAAAGCACATTTATTTAAGGTCAGTATTTACAAATATACATTATAAACATATAGAGTGCCAGAACAGTTTCATTAACTCGTTACTTAACATAAATAAAAACAAAATAATGTGACTATCACATAATTCGGGAAAAATTACCATTAAAAACCCGATAAAGCTGAAACCTACTAATTTAATCTC
Organism: Triatoma infestans; assembly: GCA_011037195.1. Lineage (NCBI taxonomy): Eukaryota > Metazoa > Arthropoda > Insecta > Hemiptera > Reduviidae > Triatoma > Triatoma infestans. The sequence goes on from JAAEAF010000039.1 coordinate 119,309, forward strand.
GTCCTAATTCTTTTATATATACAGCTATTATACTGTGATAGTAATTAAACTACAAATTAAACTATCTCCCTTATTAAACAACAAATTCAACTGCTTACATGTTCTTCATTTTTCTCAATAAAATTCCTTGAAATTTCTCTTTCATATTTAAACATATTGAAAAACATTATGTAAAACTATTTTCCTTAATTTTATTAATGTTTGATGACAAATAATATTCTATCAGATGAAGACACTATAATTATAAAAGACTATAAAATAATTTTATATGACTGATTGAACAAAAACAATTGGTCAATCATAAACCATAATCTTGTCTAATAGATTCTAATAAGTTACTTCGAATTTAAGTATTAATTTAGCTTAAAATATTTTTGATTGACACACTTCTAACACTAGTACTTGTAAATTATTTATTAAACAGGGTATTATGGCTGCTTTATGTAGCTAGATAGATAAATTCATTAAAATAAATAATAAAATATTTAAATGTATAAATATTATAGATAACGACAAGACCGATTATCATGTTTCTATGACTGTGAAATAGTTTGAAGTGATAATTTATACATTTTTATTTTAATGCATTAATTGCTTACATCATTTATTATGAATTGAGACTTTTTTTATCTTTAAATATTATCCATTCTAGATACACTTAAGCCCCAATACAGTGGATTTTCTAGTCATTCAATTTAAATAGAGTTTAATGTTCAATATTCAAAGTTTATTTTGTAGAGCTTCTTTTTTCCCATTGATCCTCCTGTCCTGGACGACTTCATCTCTTTTGCTCAGACCAACATTCTTCTTGTAAACATTTCAGTCTTCCTGTTTCTTGTTTTCCTACAAATTGTTAAGTGTTGACAATGGGTGGCTTAGTTCTTTTATGTAGTATGTGGATAATCCTAGGCTTCTCTGCTCTGTTACTTCCATGGTGGACATTACTTCGTGAGAGATCTTATTGTCATCTTTTGTCTCTTCTATTTTTTCTTTCTACATTTCTGAGAAACCTCATTTTTGTTGCCCTGGATCTGATTTATCTTTTTCCGTTCAGGACTCAGAAGAGTATTGAGTTCCGGTTTAGAAACCCTCTTTTAACATCGTTAAACATCCTGTTTGCTGCTCCTATACGCTCCGTTATTTACTTTCGATCTAACTATTCTTGATAAGTGGTCTCCCAAGTTCAACCTTTAACAAAAAAAATTACAAGAAGAAAGTGATATTTCAATCGTTCTGAATACACTTTTAAAAGCTTGGACTTTTGTCCAGTAGCCCAGTTGATCCTTTCACATTAAAAAATTAAAAAATTCCTTTTCTATTGCATACTTAAATGTAGTAGTATAAAATGCGGCATATACCTTTATAAAAACAGCAATAACTAAAAAATACATATAACTAAAAACATAAAAAGAAATTAAAAATGCAATTATCTATTAAAGATTAAATTGCCGCAATATAAACAAATCTTTAATCTATATTCTGAAATCTGTACACAGTAATTATTTAATCGTTTGCAGCTCATTTAGATATCCAATGTCCAAAACGTCATAGATCCTGAATTCTCCAAGTACCTGCTATAGAGCATATGCTTCACCTTCTCTTTATTACAATGGGAAAACAAATGAAACAGTCACATTTCTCGCACAAAATTTCACTCGTATTTCATGATTTATGTATTATGTTCTAGACATTTTTAAACCTTTTATGTTGGGAGTTACTGCCAAATAAGTAGATAATTTGTATACCAGCTGTAAAAAGAAGAGTTTTGCATATTAATCAGTAAATAATTTTTTTAATTCCATCTCATTTTATTTATTATTGGGTCAGCAGACTCCCAGGCTAAATATTTTGACATTCACTAGATGGGTAAAACCATACTTTTGGCAGAGATTTATGCATTATTTATAACAAAATAACTTTTTACCGATTATCTCTCCTGAACTAGAATTGTTGGTAGATGTGAATCGAGGAAATCAAAACTTTTTTAAATATATTTAATGTTCACACTAACAATAATTTATAGTAAATTACATGATAAGTTGTTTTCATTTCTAAGAAAGTTCTGAACAAAATCAAGTCACATAATATGCCAATTCTTTTTAAACTTTCTGAAAAGAAAAGCTATATTTATACTTACGTTTTCCATTCCAAGTCTTTCGAATCAAGCATTTCCTTATCGTTGGGCAATTGGTTCTGAGTTGAAGCTGTAAACAATGAATATTAAAGTTTATTTATTTATTTTATTTTTTCAGGAAGAATTAAAAAGAATTGGTCGTGTTATTGGGTCATATCCAGGAAAGTTCTTTTTAGAAATTGATTTGATTTTGTTCTGGCGTTTAGCGATAGCTGTCCCAACGTTATCATAACTTTTACTTTTAGTTATGAGTGCTGTGTCATCCACAAAAAACAAGAAACTTCCTGAGGAGCTCTCACCACGTCATTGTAATTGATTTGATTTTGTTCTTAACTTCTTTAAAAATAAAATAATGTATTATATATTAACTTATTTGTTCACTTTTGGTCCTGCTTTAAATTTGTAACAATATTTTTACATTCCCCGATTCACATGTCCTCAAAAATTCTAGATCAGGAGAAATAATAATTGAACGGTAATTTTAGTTTAGGAAATTTATAGTAAATTAAAAAGAGGAGTGGTCATAAAACAGTCTTGAGGAATTCCAGTCTTTACCGACTTCAATTCCTATCTTTCTCATTTTTTTAACACATATTGCTATCTACCTATTAGATATTGCTTAAAACATCCCAACAGTTCATCATCTATGCCTTAATTATTTAATTTTTGTAATAATATTTTGTGTGAAACCATATCAAAAGCTTTACTCAAATCATAAAACGTAATCTCACATATTTTTTTTATTTCAGAGGCTTCAAATATTTCCTCTACTAAAGCACATGTTGTGTTGAACTGTTTGCCCTATGCCATACTGATTCTTATGAAATAAATAGTCCTAAAGTTAGGGATTTTTACTTATTATTCTATTTTGTTGTAAATAGATTTATTTTTATGTATTGTTTCTTTTTCTATTATTTAATAATTTGCTAATGGTGAGTAGCTGATATTTATTTTTTTGTTTCTTTTTTTTTTTGCTTTATTTTTATTTTCTCCTAGCATATTTCTATAATTTTAAAGGCTATACTTTCTACTTTCAATTCCTAATTACACATTTATTTATTAAGTTCAAAATTATATATTCTTGAATTATATTGCATAATGCTGTATTTCTCAAAAGATTTTATTTTTGCAATTCTTTTGTAAATCAATCTGTATTTCATTTTGTTATATACCGTGTACCAACACCTTGCTATGGCTGTATTCCCAAAAGCAATAAACAAATAAATAAAATAAGCAACTAAAAGTCGCTTTTTTAGTATCAACCGGAACATGGTGGATTAACGCTAAAAGATTTGCGCTAGTTCTTTACAATAAGATGTGAGCTGTTTCCTAGTTAAATGCCAGTCTATTGTTGCAAAGAGAAATAGAAATTTGTGCTCTGAAATTTGAGTCAATGGGGACATGTTTTATTTTCTGGCAGTATATGTACACCATTATCTGAATATAGACTTTACTTTTTGGATTATCCTTTTCTTTCAAGATCCTTTCTTTTGGACATGCTAAACAGAAATGACAATTTAAATATTGTAAATTTTGTTAGATGTGCCTGGTACTACAGAAAATACTTAGTTAATTGGTTTAATTTTCAATTCAATAAAGTTTCTTTATCTTTAAATTATAATTTTCTTTTATTTAGATTATTCCTTCTACTTTGTTTTCTACCTTTTTTTGCTTTGTTCATTTTTTGTTCTTGTATCGACCTTAGGCAGACAGTTTATACTTTGCCATAGAATTTTACTACTTGGTAAAATATTTTCTTCTTTTTAATTTTTTATGCAAATAAAATAATAATAATAATAATAATTATTATTATTATTATTAGTCCAGATAGTCCTGACCACTTAGCTATCCACTTGGTAATGCTTCCACCCTTCTTACGACATCTTTCACTTCTGTTTGCTCCATATGGCAGTGCGAAAAAGATGCATCATCCTGCCTTTACTATTAAATTCATAGTTTCATAGCTTCCTTGGATAGCCTGAAGCCATTTTTCTTCGCGTAAAACCAAGTTTCAACATCATCCTGCTAGTCAGGGCACATGATACTTAGATCTAAAACCAGTTTTTATATTTTGTATTAATATTCCTCTCTTTTAGGAACAAACTTCGCAATACTCCTGGCCATCGAAATTGATTAAAGCTCTTAGTGTTATACACCTTATTTTTACATTTTGAATATATATACCACTGATTCTGAGTTTAGCAAGTAGAACGGTTTTTGTCAATATTAATAATCTATCTTACTTCTCTATTAATTAAACGATTAATTGATTATTATTATTCTTTTTTACAGGTAATGCGCCCGCAAGGGGTATCTGTTGTATGCAGTTACTTGGGGAATAGCGACCCCACGGGTTACCACAGCTCAGAACTCCATGCACTTCATCAGAACAGTACATAGTACACTTAAACTGCATACACTCTACACTTTACAGACAAGGACAAACACAGTACACAAACTAGGGTCTCCGTTCCTAGTTAATTGGCGAAAGCCAAGGGAGAAGGAAGGGATTAGCTCCTTGGTAGCGCGCTGGACTAGCAACGCGGAGGTCCCGGGTTCGAATCCAGCATGCTGCCCTTAGATTTTTTCTTTCTAGGAGCCTCTACAACTCACTGTCCGGTGATGGGCAGTGTTGACTGTAGCTAGAGAATGCTACTTGGAGGCCGGCTGTGCATTGGAGAAGGCTCTGGGGGGCACAGTAGATCTTTCAGATCGTAGTGCAATAATCCCCTACAACAATCTAAATCTAATCAGGTAATGCGGGAGTGGTTGCTAACGGGAAAGCTTTGTATACTTTATTATCAAAATAAATGATTATTTTAACCAGTGTTTTTGAAAAAAACGTTAATCCATGGATATTCCAAATTCTGCCCAGAACTTTCGATGGATATGTAACTGCAAGAGATTGTTACATATCCCAACCTACTGCAATAAAGTTAGGCCATGTTTATGTCTTGATTAGGCACTCTGGATTCTCTTTAATAATGTAGAACGCTTACTAATCTTCGTGAAACCAACATTCTCAAGTCCGATCCGCCGCTGTCATTTCCTGAAATGAGAGCAGGCACCCACGGATACCTATATACTTATTTCCAAATGTTAGTAACCCCCACATTCCATCAGTAATCACTAAGATTACGTCATAGATTTCATAGAATGTAGAATTTCTAGGGGTATATGGTACCCCAGGCGGTAATTAAAAATGTCCTCACTACTAGATTTAGCTCCTTAGCATAAATGGTTGGAGAAGAACGTCGTGTTCGCTGGGGAGACGTAGTGACGCTTCAGATCCTAGCCGGAAGTGCTGACTTTGACGACAGTATTATTATGAGTGCTGATGGCATAGTTCCCGCGGAGTCTTCGAACCCGCACCTCCACCATTCGTGGCAGGTAGGTGTGAGCCTCGACGGTAGTACAAGTAGGCTGTAGGTTTAGCCGACTACGCTTTGCGGTGACCGGATGCTGTGCTAAAGCATCAGGTCGTCTCTACTACGTCGAGCGCGACGTTCTTCTCCAGCAACTTATGCAAGGGCGCAAATGCTAGTTCTGAGAATATTCTCAGTTACTCACCGCCAGGAGTTTCCTAGACCTTATGGGTTGTACATTTTACTCACGACAGTCTACATTCTATGAATGTGGTCTTAGTGACACTGATGGACTATGGGCTCATTTAATTTCAACAATCATATTTTGTATAAGTTTTTAAGTCCAATAAACAAAACAAAGATACAGTGAGAACAAAGATACAGATTTTAGGTCTATTAGTACTATTATTGTCGCATGGTTCAAGGAATTTGGGAAGTATCCTATTCATAGATAGGCATTAAAAATTGAAGCATAAAAGGTAAAAGATTTTCTTGTTAAATTTTTTAATACGAAATTTGGTATTTTATCATCTCCAGGTCATTTTATCAATAAGTTTTTGTATAAAATACGTTATTTCTGAAGGTGACGTCCATTTTATATTGTTTATGTGAGAAGTTAGGGAGAGTGTTAATATTTGGATCGATATTTGGTATTGACGGTGAAGAAGTTAATGATGATGATAGTTAGAAATTTGGTTGGAATATTTCTGAATTCTGAGGCAAAGTATTCTCACTTTTTTGAATGTCAGAACTTACAAATGAATTATTAATTTTCAGAGGAGGAATGTCGCATTTTTTCGAAAAATTTTGTTAGTAACTTGCCATTGACTTTTATCATTAGGACGGATATTCTCGATATAATTTTCCTATTTATTTTGAATTTATAACTGTCCAACTCGAATTTCACTACTCGGATCAGTAACTACTTTTTCTTCAAATATGGACATCTTTGTCCTTGCCAAACTTGTGTAAATCTATATTATGGCACTGTTTGACAAAAAGCATCCTGATGATGGGCGAAGCCCGAAACCGGTCGATGACCACAAAAAGAAGTAGGCTATCACGGAAAATATCTCTGGTAGCAGCCAAGCAACTAATTTAGCTACCAAACAAGCAACCTAGCAACCACCTAGCCTTCCTAACCTTTTTGAACTTCCAAGAACAGTTTTTAGCCGCCATAATAGCATCAGCAGAAGACTTCTGTGGCATAAATCCATATTGCTATGGGTTAATCAGATCTTTGCTTCTAGTAAAAATGCATCACTCTATTTACTAGTAATTTTTCAAGGATTTCCCTCCTACCGGTAGCAGACTTATAGGTCTCTATTTGGATGCTTCTTGAGAAAAATGCTTTCCTAACTTCAGCTTTGGCCATGCTCCCTTGCTTCTATTTTCCTCTGCACATAACTTAGTAATGTCATCTTAATTATTACATTCAATAAAAACCATTTGATAAAGATTTAAAATTCTTAATTCCAACCTTCAGAGTGCTTGGATCAATTTTCTCTTAATTGGAGCTTTCATTATTTCTGCCGTAATTTCTTTTGTTTGAGGTTTTATTACCATTTTAAAACTAGGTTTAGAATTTATATTTTCAAGTGATTTACCGGTTATTTGTTTTTTAGTAGGCATTGCACACATCATCTTCTCAGCAACTAGGCACACTTGACTCTTCTCTAGTACTAGGCATATATTTTCTTTTCTCGTTTTTAGTTCTTTATTCTCTTCCATAAGCTTAGAAAATATATTGTTCAACTCATTAATAGCCGTAGCAATATCTTGCTTTAGGTCATTACGCAAATTACCACTAACTTTTGTTACATTTTGTAATAACTTAAGAGCGCTTTGAAAACAAGTATTAATGCTGTTCGCCATCTTGTGTGCATGATATATAATAAGAAACGGTTTTACTAATTTTACTTAAATATACACGAATTTAATTAACACGGACAAGATTTAAACGTGGAACAATTTCTGGAGAAATGACCTGTAAGATTTGTTAACCAAGGAATATTTATCTTCAGTTGAAAACAGAAAGCGTACCACTTCAAAATTGATTACAAACTTACCCAATTTGTTTATGGAATGGACTGTTCAAAAAATATTTACACTAGTTCGAACTAATCGATTCACCACTTTGTCCTTGTGATGGATCAACTATACAGTCACCTAAACATTTCTTATAATATATGCAGACTGTGGGAACAAGAACGCTATAAATTATTAAGAAAAGTACTTCTTTGGGGAGATAATATTCTGATCTCAAAAAATTATTTTCAGGAGTTCTAACATATTGTAAATAGCTTTAACATACATTGATGTGATATTTTATTGTCATTAAATATAATCATTTAATGATTTAATTTAATTTAATAGTTCCAAAAGTTTATTAAATGGCAAATTACTATTGCACAATTTTCATACAATGCACTTAAACACTACATTATATACCCAACACTCCCAGAAATACATTATTTGCAGCTCACTAAACAATTTGATAGTATTTACAAAGCGGACAAATTCATCAATGAAAGCTCGCGATATTAACTCTCGTTTCTGGAGTGAACAATTTTTCTCCATTGATTGATACTTGCCTCTCTTATCACTGGCTGCTTACACTCAAATATTAAATGGTCCCATGTTTGGTCAGCTACGTCGCCGCAGGAACAGTGTAGTCTCCAATAATTCAACACTGTGGAGATAAGCTTGATTTTTACCGTGTTCGCTTAGGGCTTGGGTGACCATATAACCTAGTGTAAGATAGTCAGCCTGTTTGGCAATCCAAAATATGAGAGAAATATTCTCTTGTTACTCTTCATTTTGTGGATCCGCTCCAGTGTTCTTCCCATTTGTGAAGCCTGCTTGCACTGACCTCTTGTGTGTGTTTTAATTATAATTCAGGGGTAATTTATTAATAATCATGTATTTAGAATGTAAATAAATTAGAACTCAAGATGAAAGGTAGTTATTAATATATTAAAAAAAACAAACAAAGATACTATTATAGCTAAAAAATACAATGTTTTTTCCATACAAAATAATTGAAATAAAATTGTACACAATATACAATCGATCAGGAATACAATTTATAATGTATACAATGTGTTAAAGGCCGAGTAGAATGAGAGAAGTCTGTTCCATGTTTTTCTTTCTAATAGTCCTAATCAAATTTCAAATTTAACATATTTTATTATCAGTAAAAGTGCAAATAATAATTAATAAAAATGTATAAATCTAAGTAAATATTTTTTTGCATACAATTTACTTTTCAGTAAATTTAATTGCTTATATAGAAAGAAAAATTCTGTTTCGTTGTCTTAAAAACAAAAAAAATTGTTTTTTAATTAAATCACATTTATACAACCAATAAATATAAACATGAGATCAATTAAAAATAACAGTATATTATAATTTTTTGACTTATAAAATTATTAACTACCTTATATAATAAAATCGATTAAGAGATAAGAATGAACAAAACAAAAAATGGTTTCACCATTAATAATTATTGAGCTTGCCGTAAATTTATTATCTTGGTGAAAATATATAAACAGTTTACTTTTATCAGAAAATAACATTAAAATGCATACATATGCTTTTTTACTTGTTTTAATTATTATTTTGATGAATACCATCGGGTAAAAATCACAACATTTAAGAAATAATGAAAAATTAAGAGAAATTGTCTTTTAGATTTTTTTTTTTTTTTTTTGCGGGAACATTTTAATACCCAATTTGTATAGGCTTATCCCGGTTTATATATTTCGTTAATTTTTGGATTTTATTTTCGAAAGAATAAAGAATTATTATTTTTAATGGAGGAATCTAGTGGGAGGGGGCGGATTTAATGAATAACATATTTCTATTTTATATTAATTACGTATTTCTATTTCACAGTATATAATTTGTGCAATGGATTTCATTTTTCAGTGCATTCTAATCAATATAATTTAGAAGATAGTTTGGTTTTGTGCTATTAAATGGAGGCAGTGGGTAAATAATGGCTTCATTGAAAGCATTTTTATTTTATTATTATTTTTTTTTAAATTATTCAATACGATCCATAAATGTCTTCCATGTAACCGGTTCCACTTTATGAACTCAAACGGAAATAATTTAAATATAATCATCTTAATCTAGGCGGGATTCAATGCAGTTATTCTTGATTCTGATAGCAGAACTGAGTTATATAAAAAAAAAAAAACAAAAAAAAACGAGAGAAGACATTGTCATGTTGAAGTTGTAAAACACAGAATTTCTAATTACTTATGGACGCCTTTGCATCTACAGGATCCAGTATATCGTGGAGTTAGCAAGTACTATCCATACTGTATATTAAATACATACCATTTAATAAAAACAAAACAGATAGATGCAGATATTACTGGAGTTCAGAAAGGTTGTAACGAAATTATGAATCAACCAGTAATGCAAAATCCACAAAAATGTGCATAGCCTAGGACGATTCAAAGATACAATTTCCGACAAATTTTTCAGATGGTTCAATGTATAGAATAAATATTGTTTTTCACTTAGAAGGAATTTAAGACCTACTAATTTCTATTTATAAGAGATCTAATTTCCAAATGGAATTTAAATATTTTTCTCATTTTATTTTTTATATTTTTAAATAAAACTAAAAAAAATCAGTATTATATTTCTAATTTGACAAGTAGTTTCAGTAAAATGGTGCTTCAACGTTTTTTTTTTTTAATAAAATGTGATCCAATAGTGGTAATTTTTTATAATTTGTTTCGAAGTAATGTATCTATAAATATTTTTAAAATTTTTGACCAAGAATTAGTGCAAAAAGTAATTTATTAGGGTGCATTAAATGTGAAAATATTAAGAGATAATATTTACAATTAAAAGTAAAGCTAATTAATTTTTATCTTGTTCAGTTTCTACTTTCCTTTTTTATATTTTACATATATAACCTGATAGATCACTATTTCAAGAACTCGCAGGCACTTTTCCTTCTCTATCATAACAGGCTTTTTTTTTGAAACGTTACTTGGAAACTATACAACCAATAAAAATTGCTTACAAGTTAATACTCTTCTTCCTACATTTAGATATAAAACATTTGGAAAGTTTCAATTTCTGTCTTCACTCTCTTAATTGAGCTAAAAAAATTCAAAACGATAACATAAGATTGAATTTGATTAGATATTTTGAAAATGTTGTTCATCATGGCTCATTTGTCTAAGGCTGGAAGAAGTCAAGGTCTTAAATGAAGTAATCTGAATGAGGAATGAGGAAAATTATTATCATTATTTTTTATTGATGGGCGTTTGGTCAGTCAAATCACCAATCTCTGTTATTCATCTGTACAGTATTAGTATTCGCAACTAGGATTTGCTAAATAGCTGGACAAATAACACGGCACACACCAAACACTGCAAAAACTTCATCAGCAAGGCGATAAGCGGGAGCTAATTTGACAGGAATTCATTGAAAAGGCTTTAAAGAAGTTCAAGATATTTACAGAAAAAATATATAAAAGAAAAAGATTCAATAGATAGTTCAATTTTAAGTTTCTAATCTGATTCACATTTAAACAGATTTTCAATCCTGAAGCATTCGCTTAATATTTTACCCAAGCTCCCCAATTATTCAATGGAATTTATAATTAGCTGTCTTTACTCTTTATTTAACTTTCCAATCTTCAAGATAGAATAAACGATCAATTTAAGAGAACAGGCGTCTTCTTAAGTTCAATTAACAAGTCGAGTTAACGATAAGAAAAAGCGATTTCAATCTTGTCTTAATCTCACTTTACAACTTGACCAAATGCAGAAACAGAACAAAATTGAAAATCGGGAAATATGCAAATTTTAACTTGGCCATTTCCCACAACCAACGAAAAGAGCCAATGATGTACAACAATATTCTTAATCAAGTCTCCAGCCGATCACAAACCAAAATTATGACTAATTAATTCCTTTTAATTTTTTTATATACAAATTTTATAACATATTCAAAATTATATACATAAAACACAATATATTATATATTTTTCTTAAATAATAACAATAACAGATACAAATCTGAAACAATGAGATATTTCTTTAAAAAAAAATCAAAACAGATTTTATTAACAAAGTAACAAACTTTTATAAAATGAAATATTATTCATTCAACAAATAAATTTAATAAATTAAGGATTATTAATTTATTTCCCTCTAATATAACAAAAAGTTTAGTTTTGCAATAGGAATTTATTGTAATTTTCTGTTTTAAATTAACAATTTGTCAGAATTATTAGAGGGAACTGATTATATTTTTTCCTTAACGTATATTTTCATAAAAATATTTCTTATTTCTGTATTTTGTTTTTTTCTCACAACTTTACTTAATTAGCCTGCTAAATTTTATTTTTATTAAAATATATTTAAAAACTTAATTTGTGTGTAAAAATATACAATATAGAAATATACAATTTGTATATATATATACACATTTTTATTTTTATTTTTAGAAACACTCAGTATTTCTAAATGAAGTGAGCTCTAAGAATCAGTCGCTAATATTGCAATGTTATAATATTGAATTCAAATATATATATACAAACTTAAAACAAAAAGAGAAAAATTAATTTTTGTAGCCTAATCGAATTTGTAAAACTAAATTTAATATTATGTTAAAATTATAACTTAACTATTAAATAGCTGTACTCTTCGAGATCTGTTAGGCTAAAAAGCCAATGTGTTGATCGTTTTCCAAGTTTAAATAGGCATAATTCTTTTTAGATACTTTCAAATTTTAATAGGATTAAGTGAATATGGTTGTTTATAATTAAAAGAGAACGGCTAGGGTCAAACTACGACTATTGTTTTTCTACACGCGAGATATACTGAAAAACAAAGTTTAGATGGCTTAAATCACAAAGCATTAAAGCTTTATGAATTATCTCACCGAATAACTTTATTAGGTCTAATTCATCTAAGCGGGCATTTAGCTTAAAGCAGTTTACTTAATCAAAGCGATTTGAAGAACCACAAGAAAGAACATTCCTCAATTTATCTGACGCAAGTTACGCATTCCTCCATATTTTACTATCTTAACTTCTTTAATTTTAACCAAACAGGACAGTTCAATCAGAAAAAGCCTGGGAATGTCAAAATAGCGGCGGAACACACTTCCTTAGTTTACTATGGTACAGCAAGTGCCTATGATTATATAATAAAGTGGAAATAAAGTTCAGAAATGAAATAAACACTATGTTCGTCAATCCTTCCACTGATAAACAAAAATATTTCTCATAAAATTTGCCACGAAAATAGATCTGTAAGTATCGATCTGAAAAATAGATCTGTATAGCAACTATTATCGAAAAAAAATATTATTTATAAAAAACTGTAATCTGAACAAGAAATAAAGAGAATCAAAAAGTTTGGGACATATTTTTCGCTAGTCAACATTGCCACTTTATAATTTTACTAATTATCCATTTCACTAAACAAAGTTTCAGAAAAACGAAGATTAAAAATAATTAATATGATACAAGACAAAAGAGGGTACTTATTACATACTTCAGTTATATCCTCACTAGCTTTAAATTCGTCAGATTTATAATAGAAACACTTCCAGAAACTTAACAGAATGTTATGTTTGACAATATTATATTATGTTGGCACTATTATATTACAGGTTTCTCTATTACGTTTATTCTCTAGAACTTCCGAAATGTGGGTTGCGTTCCATTGCTGGAGTCGTGAGGCTGATTTTTGAGTTGGTCTCAGCCTTGAATGTTGAAATATGAGAGAAAATTACATGTTCATTAAAAGACATTTGTTCATCGAGAACTGTCCCATAAAGAATTCCTGTTCTAGAACTATAATCAAATCAAATTTGAACTTTAGGCAGCAATTAAATTTTGTTTAAATTTTAAGGAATCCAAAAGGGGAAGATATTGTAGATGAAAAAAATAATTATGACACATCGCCAGGTACTTAGAGATGCCGCATGTTATCACAGATTAAAACAACAAACAAATTGATAATACGTTAACTGTAGTAAACAAAAAGTTTTTAAATGGATTAGCAATTTAGAAATAATCAATTATTTCTCATTGCCATTTTTTTTAATATACTTTTAATTACTAAAGTATGCTCTTGAGCGATTGGGATAAATGTAAGGAATATTCCTAAATTCTTAGGGGGCTCATGTTACTGAAAACGGGCAAATAAGTTACCAAGATCAGAGAAAGGATTCACTCCGCAAGTAGATTTTCAACGCATACAAAATAGCTTTATAAACGAAAAAGAAGTTCCCAAAAAAGACATTTATTCCAATTCTGACTTGTTTATGGAATCCTGGACACTTACATCAAAACATAGAATCAGAATTAGAAATACTGATATGAGCAATCTCTCGATATGAAGCCAGTCACAAACAAATAATTGGAGAAATAGTTAAGATATTATCGCCACGTAACCACAATGAAAAAAAAGCGATTGGCGAAAATAACTTATGAAGCTTAGACTCAGGATGAAGACCTAGGAAGAAATAGGGAGGGCGGCATCGGTGAGGCCTTTACGCGATATAGATTACAGAAGAAGAAAGTAGTTGGTCACAGAGCGGTGTATTTGGTTTCAAGATTCAGTAAAGGAACTCAGGCTGCAAGAAATGTAAGCAAGAATAGGGCTAAGGAGTTTTATAGGAAGTCAGATTAAAAGCAAATCACTGAAGATCTGCATCAACAGAAAAAATTAGGAAAAATGTATGAAAATCCTTGAACAAATTTGCCCATCAATAAAAAGAGGAATGTGGTATGAAAACAAAAAGATTGTTTAAAATTTAGAATTACATATTTTGCTGACACAGAAGTTCCGCAAAGTTCCAATAATTCACTTTGAATACTGATAAGAAGTCCTATTTCACTTTAGAGATAAAAAATACATAACTACTTGATTAAGTAACCTGCTTTTGAAGTAAACCAGGTAAATTAATTATTAATCTTACAACTGAATATGACACTACCTTCATATATTCTGAGCTTAGAGAAACTGCTCTGTGATAAAGGCAAATCAAGAAACGCCCTTAGATAAAAAAAAAATACTGAGTACGCTACATATAAAACATATGTAAATTATATTGAAATAAGATTCCTACAACTTAATACTGCATTTTTGTGTGTTTTTTTTTTAAATAAACGTTAACACAAAAATCAAAAGTGGATTTATAGGAAGTCAGATAAGAGGAATGGTCTATGGCCTATAAGAGGAATATAAACTTACAATTATAATAATGGAGAAGGAATTTTTAAAATCTATTATTTGATTATGGGTTAAAACAACCCAGTGTCATAATAACTAAACGATATATCTATAATTATCTAAATATGAATAATTGCAGATTTTAGCACAGCTGTAGAGCAATAGGATCCGTGTATGAATGTGTGTATGTTTATGGTGATGGCTTTCTTCATAGTTGTCTAGTGCATTTCTTTAGGTATAGGACATGAGTTCATTATTTCCCTCTTATGCCTGTAGTATGCTTTAAACCTTGATTCACCATAGCTCTGAAATGATAAATTTTTAGTATTATGTGTATAAAATATATTCCAAAAGACCAATATAGACGGGAAAAATCTGTTGTGAAACCTCCCTTTCCTTGAACTATCTTGGAGGGTTGCAAAATATTACATCTTCGCCAGAAACATCTTAAATTCAATTTTCTTGGAAAACCAGTTTTTTAAAAAAAATCGAAGTGATGAAAGATTATGTATATTTAAAAACAAATAAAAATGACGCTGTATAAAAAAGTAGTTACACCTTGTTCACATAGGGGGGGCAGAAATCTGAACAGTGAGCAAAATAACTGAACAAGGTCTAGACATCTTAGACAGGAAGATTCTTGGCACTTTCAGAGAAGGATATGAATGGAGAATTAGGGAAAACAGACAGAGTACTATGAACTCTATAAAGAAAAAGTGCTTCTAAGTTTGTGAAATTGCAAGAATATGTTGATTAGCCGTATCCAGAGAAAGGAGAGCGAAATGCCCAAGAAACTGCTACACTCCAAGATGGAAGGAAAAAGAAAGCGTGGAAGCAGAATCACAAAGCTAGATGGTTAGACCAAGTGACGAGGAATGCCCGAAGAGCTGGAGCAGTCAACTGGTGGAGATTGGTTTTGGACCGTTGAGCTGTGGGGAAGGTATTTAATGGTGACCAAGGCTCGCAACGTGACGTAGTGCCATAGTTGGATGGATATGTAATAAAATACTCCTACATAAAAGAAAATTATGGAGCCGTTTTGTAAATTGCGGAAACAAAAAAATAATCTTTAAACGAAACATACTTCCTACTATAATCACAGGAACGAACATAATAAACGTACAAACCAAATTGTCTTTTTCGAACGGCTCAACCTTGAAATTCCAATGGAAAATAAATTCGAAATAATATACGCAGCAATATTACAGCAATCTATTAAAAAGTTAGGACTTGTATAGATGTCACTTTGATGACCATTTAGCTGATAAAATCCAATACAAAATGTCCAAAAACTACATATCCAAAATTCTTCAATGCTCTGCTAGATGCCCTTTTAAGAAGGATGTTATGAGAGGATCTTCGATCTTTTTTTAACATTAATATCTCCCTCGTTTGATAATTCTTGTAACTAATCTGGATAATGGAATAAGAACAATTGTTTATGTTAAGGCATACCAACAAAACTAGCTCATAAAATCGCCTTTCCTTCACGGACCTATACTTTTATAGTCGATTAGTATAATTCGTCCAAAAAACACAGGAATCAGAAAAAGCCAAAATTAAATCAACTCATACGAACTTGGACGATTATTTTTAACACACCATTATGTTTAAGAAATAATTACAGTTTTTGGTAATTTTCCGCGTTGCTAAATAATTGTCTTTATCAGTAATGCTAGAAAAGGAAACAAACCTAACTTCAATATTCAACTGTTACGTTTCCTATCTTAGGCTATTTGGGTAAACAGGTTATTAATAGATAATTTGTTTATAACAGTATTTTATAGAAATATATGTGTGTAAACGCAATAAAAATAAATTTAACTGTAAAACACAACCGATATATATTATTTAAAGAAAAGGAGAAATAATCATTTGATACGCTGAGATCTTTATACCTACCATCCAACAGACACTGTAATAGCAGTAATAACTTTTCTACAACGAAAACGAAAAAACATACATAGTTTTATGTACAATTTCATGTCACAATTTACATGTAATTGTAATTCACCTACAATTTATGGGAATATTACGTATATTTTTGAAGATTATTGTCAAAGCGTTCCCCATTAATAAATTACATAATTTTTTTTATTGGTACCGATATCTTATAATAAAAACATTTCATTTCATACTATTATGCAACTTGTGTCATAAAAAAAATTGAATATAATAATTTAGTCTTTATACTTTTGTCGCCAACTGTTTCCTATGTAGTTACAATACAATCGTGATTACCTTTTCCATTTTACAATTTTATAGTTTTTACAATTTTTATTGCTGGTCCTATTAAAACTACATTAATATTTAATGAGGTATCGTAAACAATTTAGATAAGATTAATCCTAATGTTTTACACTTAGAAAATTGGATTTGATCTATTACAAGGTTTAGTTTTGTCTAATTTTTGGGGCGTAATCGATGGGAACAGGGATAATATATATATATATATATTACAATTATATAATATATATATAATTATAAATATATAAATATAATATGCCCTGTTTATTGGTTGTTAGCCATTTTATTACGGGCAGCCCAATATAAATTTGCCTTATACATAAAAACTTTACTGTGTCTAATCGGCACTTGTCTCTCAAATAAACAATTCAGGTCACTTCTGAAGCACGCACCAGACATGGGTTCAACACCATAGATTCAGTGGACAGTCAGGGGTACTTGCAATTCCAATACGGTGGAGGTGGGCCTGCAAGTAAGTAGTAATGGCCCGTGGCAAGCCACAAACTCTCGACTATTAGCAGTATTCGGCCAGTTTTCTCTAAAAGAGTAGACTATTCATGGTCAAGGGCAAACTGGTCGTGCTTTTCTTTTACCACCTTTCTAATTTTGCCAAGAATTGCTCTTTTTATCCAGTTCAGAGCGAAAAAGCATCTACTACCAGCAGCTAATCTTTTCTTTTATCTCGTTTTTAAAAGATTTAATTATCCTTGACAATATACAATTAGAGGTACCTTTGGTAACTACTGATTATAATGATACTTCTGATTTTGATCAATATCTTTTAGCGATCCTCTGGTAATTCCCAGAAATATAAGTCAATTGATAAAGCTGAACATGCACATAGATAGACAAATACGCTTGGGCGCGCACCTGCATAACACATAAATTAATTACTCAAAAATCACTTTTTTGTTCTTTTAGAGACCGTCAAAACTTAAATTTCCAGTTTTGAAACTAGAACCAAAGAGAAGTGAATCATTATTTAAAATATTATTTAGCTGCTGCAATACGACTATTTGATGCTTTAAATTAGGAAATAATTATTTAATTATAATTATAAAAGTCTAGACATGTGAAATTGCTCATTTAGGCTCCATTTTTATAGGAGCTGATTGTTTTCTAGTCACCTCTATTGATTGAAACACACGAAAACAAAAAAAATAATTAGATTTATCTCGATAAATTTAAAAAGTAAAAAATAAACTAATTAAATATTCATACCCAATATTTTAAAAACAAACATCTTGGGATCTTGAAAAACTAAGAAATAAATATTCATACCCAATAGTCGAATGTAATTTCAGAGGCTGTTGCATTAATCACACTCCACAGACCCCAAAAGAAATGTGATGCCAAAGTAAAGGCCATAACCTCTCGTAATATTCCTTCCACTGTATCTTCTTCTCGTCTCTTATATTCTGGATATTTAGCCAAGGATGATAAGTAGTTCTGTATGAAGTGTTCCTAAAAAAAGTATATTTTTTTTTTTTTAGAGAATAATTAAAAATTTCTTCTCGGATTCCTCAGGATAATAAATAAATGATATTGTATCTGACGAGCAGGGAACAAATCCCATTTTGTAATACTTGCAATATCCCAATATCCGTGCAACATAATTAAGTGATCATTATATCAACGAAGTAGAAAATTGAACAAGATTCCCAATAACTTGTTAGAAGCACTGAAACGTGATCCAGCTATAATCGACCGGGTGATAAAATTTGTAAAAGACATTAAAGTTTATGAAAAAATTAGTGGAAATAATAAATTTGAATTTAGATGTAAATAGTTTATACTTGTATATAGATGTACATAAAATATTTTAGACTTTAGGCTTAAGATTTACGTGTAGAGAAATATTGAGTACTCTATCCCGACCAAATAGTATATGCATGTTTGTTCTGTGGTATGAGTGTATTTATTAGGATGAAAGTATTTATTGGAGAACTTGTAGTTATGAATGAAAGCGAATGAGTGAGTGAGTAATGCCAACGCTAATATCAGCCATTAATGAAAAACAAAATCAACGATTATTGTAAATTGGGAATCATTTTCTAGTACAAAGAATAAGGTGTGGACAAATTATGCAACCTCAGAGCATAATAATCGCAAGGTTCATTGCTCAAAAAAAAAAAAAAAAGAAAGAAAAATTATATTGATAAAAATGAATGGTTGCTTACCATCTGTAATTTAGTTGGTTTATTCGCTTCAATATGCCAAAAATACGGTGCATCTTGATTGGAATAATCGTACATCCATTCACAGAAATGATTGGCAAAATCAAAACCTCTATAATTATATGAACAATATTCAAAATCAATAACCACCAATTGTTCACTGGTCATTGGCTTTGATAGTACATTATTTCCAGTAGTTGTCGCATAGTTATCGGCATTTGATTTTGATACCACAATATTTTGCTCAAAATTATTATTATTATTAATATTGCTATTCTCATCATCAAGAATGGTCAAATCTCTTAGTAGTATGTTGCCTTCTTGTAGATCATTATGACAGAAGACTACTACAGATCTGATCGATGTTAGGTACTCTCTGAAAAAGTCAATAATAAATGATTTTAATTATTCGATTTGAACCGCAGCATTGATTGTTTTAGAAAAAATTAGTACTATATCCAAAATCATTTCACAATATTTTATTTTTCTAAAAGCATTGCTAGAATTCCAAATTTGAAGAAAATCTGTTAACCGGAAGTGCAATTTTACATAATAGGTTTTTGAGTTTTGGGGAATTTTCTCATAAACTTCTATAACGATTTCCTATAAACTTGGAATGCTTGCTGCAAAGATAGAATCGTATCACTTTCATTTGAAACATTTTTCCGGAAACATTAATTTTTGAGGGCTTTGTCTGATCCGCCAGTTAGTTTAAATTTAAATTTTCACAAGTTTTGCTGATTTTGACATAGGGTGCTCTACAAGAGGTCATTCAGGCATACAGATATCACTCCTACCATCTTTTTTTATGACTAGCCCAACTAATCTCTGTAAACGTTGCTATTTTAATGAAAATTTCTTGATTACATTGTATTAATTAAAGTAAGATATAGTCGTGTGAGTGAGTGTTCCACCCAATTTTTTAGTTTTGATTTTTATGAAATGTGCATAGACTCTCCTAAATTTAGCTTCTCATATACGTTCACTTTGAGTATATGCCATTTTTATTGATATCCCTCTCATAGAAAAAAGAAAATTCAAAGATTATACTTCATAAAAATTGGATGGTTTCCAACACAGAGTTGCCAGGGTTTTCGTATTTAAAAAAAAAATATAATGTACATAATTAATTACTTTTTTTTGTTCTGTTAAAAGATATTTTAACAAAATGAATTCTTTCTACGAGAAGAAGTAAATTATCTAAATTACTTACTTCAACCAAATGAATTCAGTAGAAAGATCTAACTGTTTTACAGAATTGATCATCTCTTCCTTGGAAGGGTGTGACGCAAATCCACATGCCGTTAAATGCTCTATTTGTTTAATCCATCTAAAAAAATATACAAAGATTTATTAATGATTATTTCCAAAATTAACTTTTTCTTTTATTTATAACTCTTTCAGTCAAAAAATGATTAGGACAGGCTGTTCGGGCATACTGAGACTTGAAATGGACTAGCTACTTCTTCAGATCGTGGATTTGCCTGATAACCAATCTTTGGAAGTGGTTAGAAATATAATATCTGCCCATTTTTTCTGACAAGTTTTACGTCCAACTAACGAGCAAATGTTGTAGACTGAGGCTGATAGCAGGCAAACTTCACTGGATACTTACTTCCATATTATCATATCAAATCCAAGGCCACAACCTGGAATCGAACCAATAAATCTCAACTTGGCGATCGAGAAATATATTCCAATTGATTTCTTTTTTTTAATATGTTGACCCTCTTTTTTAAAATATTTTTTCCATCAATTGCCTTCAACATATTAAATACTCAGATGGTTTCTAGGTTAAAAGGCCAGGATTATCCTATCTTGTTAACTAGTAGATAGAAGAAATTAATTCTATGGGCATATCTCTTCCTTTCAGAGACAAAGACTACAATCAATTTTCTTCAAATTTTACCACAAGCTTCTTTTATTAAATTTATCTTCTGTATTAAAAAATAAATAAATAAATGATTACTGAATTAATTATATTTCAGATTTGCAGTTCTCATCTGATCTGCGAAATAAAGAAGCTCTCCTTTTTTATTAAGGATAATAAATTACTAAAATCATGCCATATTTTTAAGGGGTCACTGGATACAAAACTTAAAACTTTTATTCTGGAGCATTTTTCGAAAAAAAAAATTGAACTTTCTTAAAAAAAAATCTTTTTTTCGGACATTTTACGATGTAACTCTCTTAGGAGGCATTTCCAGACTTATACATCTAGATATGTTAGTTTCTTTTTCATTTAATCATATCGTCCTAAATAATGTAAAAATAACGACCTAATCGAACACTCATGTAATCTTTTTGTCCACTGACATCTTTCATCGACTTCCTAACAAGAAGAAGAATAAAAGGGAACCTTTGCATAGTCTGCCACAGCCATTTTGGTTGTTTATTTATTGGCACGTCCATCAGATGTATTTGTGCCATTTTATCAGCAATTAGGGCGCTCATTGTTGGTTCTGTTAGTTCGGATGTACGTAGAGGTCGAGCCTGTAAACAGAGAAGCAAACATTATCGCCTAGAATACATTACTTTATATGATTTTTTTTGCTGTGTTAACAAAATATTCTACTCGTTACACAACTGACCTGTATGTACTCTTCAAGCCGACCACCAGAGAACACTCCATACAACCTTGGACCACGTTGAGTTTCCGAGAGTAAAGCGAAAATCACACTTTCTGTGATCAAATTCTCAATAGCTCGTTCACTGTTCACGTTGCCGTACAATCGTAATAGTAGCCGGCGTGGTTCTGTGCCTACAGTTTGTACACCGTCTGGTAGGGAGCAATAGTAGAGCAGGTTACTTAAGCCGCCGCTGCAAATAAATAACATGAATTAGAAACAGATGTTAAATGAATTGGAAGTTATTCTAACACTAAAATTTAGAAGGAGAAAATGTCTACAGAAGCTATCAGTTTAAACAAGGCCGATCTAGTTGTGCCCGCCACATGGAAAATACAAAAAACAAAAAACTTCTGGTGAGAAAGACGACTTGTCGCGTTGAATTCTAACAAAACTGATTCTCTTTAAAGTAGGAATGTTTACTAAACATGTGTTGTCCTTAATATTCTATATATAGGTGTAATCATACAATATATTGAAAAGAAATTCAGAAGGAAGGTTATCATCATACTGACATTCCTAAAATCAATTTACTTTGGAAAAAAAAAATCCAGTTAAAGTGATAGACTCCTAATACAAATTTTAAAGAAAATCGTTATGACGCTTTTTCGAGAAAATAGCCAAAAACAAAAAATTGTTGTGAAAAACTCACACAACTTTCTCTTCCTGCAATTTTCATAGTTTTAAATGACAATTTTTCTTTAAACTTATAATTCTTCCTAAATGTTAAGAAGTTCAATCTAATAAAGTTGTTTAATGAAAAAGACTTTCCCTCCCCCTCCCCAAAACCTCCTAAATGAGCGTTCTTGGAAAGCAGTTTCAAACAAAACTTCCAGATTTCTTTATTTATGGTTAGTATACCAAATTTAATGTAACCCGTCCGTGTTTTTTTTTTGTTTTTTTTTTATGAAGAACATCGCAGAAAACTCACTTCCGGTCAATCGATCCAGACAAACTTGGAATTTTGGCAACATATTTAATACTAATTAATCGTATTTCGCATCTCATACAAAGCAAATTGCATTTTGTTTCTCAGTAATGTAGCAATTTAAACATGAGGTTTTTAGATTCCCAGATATTTACGGTGTTTTTTTGAATTCTAACAATTTATTCTTATGATATTTATTATTTACGACAAAAACAAACTGCCAATAGCTAATCGTGTTGATTTAAGAATGCTATTGACCAAAATAGAAATGAATATTAATAAATTGAGAGCTAAGCACAGTAGATTTATTTTTTTCATTGGCATCATTTCTATTTTAATAGTATCCTTCGTTATCTCAATTTTTTATATATAATACCAGTGTTACTTTGTTAATTTTAACACACAAGAATATAACCTTAAACTTTGAGTTCTCTTATTTATTTCCAGAATTGCGCGGGATTTTTTTCTGAAAAGAGGTTGTGGACAAAGTAAGTTTGAGAGCCACAACTTTAAACCAAAGCGGCAAGCTCGAGTTTGAAGCAGTGTTGGTTGTGAAGATTAGAACAGTGGCATGCTGAAAAGCGTCCGCAAACAAAAAAATCAATCGTCTTTGGCATATCTTTGTATTAAACCTCTATGGATATTGCGCCAAGTTTAGTATTTGGATTAAAAACATGTCGTTCACATGTGATAAATGTGAACAAATATAAAATTGTCGAAGACCGAAAATAAACTAAGAGCTTTTAATTGATAGAAAAGTTTCTCTTTTTACTGTAGCAGCTTACTACTATAATATATAAATTAATCATCATTTTCTACACTTAATTTGAGTAAAGCTCTGTTGAGCTTTGTTGAGCAAAGCGTAATCCCCCCTCTCCCACAAAACTTCTTTAAATGAACTTTCTCGGGAAAAAGTTTCAACCAAAATGGTCTCTGTGCGTGCATTCATAGTTAGGACACAGATTTGATGAAATCTGTTGGTATTTTTTAAGAAGAAAATTGCGAAAAGTGAAAAAAACATGAGTAAAAACGCATTTCCGTCAACTGATTTACTTCCAGCTTGGAATTTTGTCAACTTATTTAATTCTAATTAATATTAATTAGATGATAGAATTGTATAACAAACTAAAATAGCACTTTAAAAGGGAAACATAACCCCACATCTCCCCCAAAAAAGTGCTCTTAAATGAATTTTTCCGGAGCAACATTTCAAATAAAAGTTATTGTTCTCTTTAAGTGTAGTTGATATACTAAGTTTAAAGAAAACCCATTGAAGCTGTTTTTGAGAAAATCGCAAAAAAAACTGAAAAATCCATTCAGAGTGTAGTGGTACTTCCGTGTGAGGCATTTTGACAGATAATTTTCTGCCCCAAAGGGGAATGTGAATTTTGAAATTTAGTAAAATGAGACTTCCGGTTGTCCGACTTCAACCTAAAAAATTATCACATTCTCCAGTAGAAACTCAAACGAAATACTAAAAAAAACAGTTTATCATTCACAGGAATCTGAAAACATTTATTTCCGGTAAATACTAAATTTAGAACGTCTTGACATAATGCAATATTTTTTCTTCCAGAGGGAGCAATTTTTCTAATGTGGAACCTAAAGATGATCGATATTTAATGTCAGTTAAATTGTACTTTTGATGAATTTCTACTGTTAATAATTCATTAATGTCATAAAAAAAATGATAAAAACTCTAAAACTATTGCAACTCTACAATTTGCCTTTTATATATATTCTACAAAACAGTTCCAATGCCAAAATGATATTTGGCTGTAGCCCAAAATACAATTCAGAACTCTTCTTTTTCTCTACTCTACCTTTTAAGATTAGAATTTTGCATAACGGATCTCTTAGATTTAATATTATTTAATACTTTCATAATTTCAACATAAATTACCAGAGTTTTATAGACGAATTTAAATAAAGAATCATTCTATTACGATTTTTGTTTGATTATGAGAAAATTACTTATTTATAACAGAGCTTTTTTTATTTAGGTTTTGAAAATATTTACAATAAAAAAAACCATTACAGTCAACTTAGTTAAGCATGATCTATTTTTGAAGACTTCAAGAAATATGCAGTGCAAGAATTTATACGGTACATACTCGTATGTGGATGCGTCTGCAATGCTGGAAAATATCTGTGATTTTATCCGACGTAGTATTTATATTTTCCTATGTTCCTGACTGGTTTTCGATTTTCATCTATAAATTCCAAACTATAATTTTTAGTTTATTTTAAACAAATTCATACAATTATATGTATTTAAAGCCATTAACTCAATGTAAACTTAATTTTGGTTTTATGTCAGATTTTCAAAACTGAATTTGCATTGAAATATCTATGGTATGATAAGCATTTGGGCAAAACGAGAAATCGTAAACAAGTTCACTAATTGTTCTAAAAGGTTTCTTACAGGAAGAATTCGGTAAAAATCTGCTACCAGAAATACAACAATCTATTGAATGGCTTTTTCAATTTTTCAATTTTCTCAAAAAACGGCTTTAAAGATTCTGTTTAATTTTCAAATGTCTATGTTAGCTTAAATCATTTCTAAATTAAGGTTTTTGTTTCTAGGGAGTTCTTTGCTTCCGCGATGTTGGGCTTTCCTTTAAAAATATCAATCAGAAAAATGATATGCATCACCTGGTGGGAATTAAGTATTTAATAAAAATGCCGACTTAGGGAAATTTTGTCAATCAGTACTGTGAAAACTGAAATAAGAGGGAGACGTTTAAGTATTTCATAATAAATTTTTTTTTTAATTTTAATATAATTTCAACAATTTTATTTCATTCAAAGTTTTGGAGGACAAATGGTAACGTCCATCATTACTGATGATTTAAATTTGCATTCTTTCATTATTCGTTAAATCGAGCAATTGTTTGTATTTCAGTGCTTGGTATGTTTGAAAAAGTGATAGAAATTGAGACCTAATATGGGATTCACAGCATTGGCTGTGAAAAATTGTATGGACAATTTTTTAAACTAAAATAGTGACAAATTATAGATAAATTTCTAAAAATAATTAGATTTATTTCAGTACTATAACACTCAATACACTGAAATATGCTCCATACGAAGTAATGACTAACCAGAGAATTTGGCCTCTTCTCCCAGTGGGTACCCCATGCTAACTACACGAACAACACTTATACCTGACACACCTAAAACTTTTCACAATAAACAGTAGAGCATGATGCAATGATAGCTGCTATGTGCAACAATTTGGGTTTAATATACCCCACTGGCACACTCTAAATTACCACACATTCTCATTCACACGCATTGTACATTTTGACCGTTACATTCTATTTACAAACATGATCCCAATCCCCCCCCTGCCCGTGAGTGGGACTATAGATTTTTAGACAGCAGTGGATTCGACTTTATAGCCATTCCTCTCTACGACATCTAACTTCTAACATTGGAGTTATTATAAAAATAATTACATTGATTGATTAAGTCATTGCTTTCTGTATTTCAATACCTACTATATATACATACACAATATGAAGTACCACTAATTTATTTATAAATTCAAAAATCCTTCGCCTAATTCATTTTATACTAAGTAACATTACATCTAACTTGAACTATAGTAACAAACAAAATTTTTTAGATTTAATGTCTTTCCATTGTAAACTTTGGTTTGTTTAATTTCAATATTAGATATAAAATGAAAATTATTAAATTCTGGATTTTTAAAAAGACAAAATTTATCATTATGAGGAAGCAAAAAAAATTAGAAATAATGGAGTTTATTTCATTTTCTTAGTAAAAAAAAAAAAAAATCAATATATCCAAGATATAGTTTTGCCTCAAATACTATGTGGTATGGTTATGTAATATACGAGACAATTTGCATAAACTATTATTAGCAGAATACTAATGCTCTAAATAATAAATAAATATTCATTTCACAAATAAATACAGACAAAAATACACAAAAATAATTGTACAATATACAACTGTAACAACTCTAAAAATTTAGTTGATATAAAAAATATTTCATATAATTTTCGAAATACATTTTTGTTAATATTACACAATTTGTAATGTTGCAAAATTTCTATAATGTTCAGGAATTGTTACATTAAATTTTATTATATCACCAATTTAGTATCTGAAAAATTCGTGAATTAATTTATAAATAAATAAATTGATCTATATTTTATAATAAAAGAAATTCATTTTATTTCCATTAGTAAATTAACAGAATCATCTTAATAAAACGTTATCTATTGTAGAACTATAAATAAAGATCATTCAGCTGGGAAAACAAAACTCTGAATTCATTTTGTATTTGCAAACATGTTTACTGCCTGAATATACATGGTGCAAAGCCCGGCAATGCTGGATTTATAATATCTAACATAGTGCTGGGCAGAAACTAATGAAAGTGGAGGTCAACGTCTCTTATATTCGGGCTTGATGAATCAGGCTTTGACGATGACAGAATTAAAGAAAATAAAATAATTCTATGGTAGATACAAATTCAGCTTCTCCAAGATTAGTGTCGTATTTTCCACCATGCTACAGACTCATCAAGATTGTGTACAGACTTATCTGCCCAGGATAAAATTGATGACCAAATAAACAACTCTTCCATTTTTTTAACCATATATTTTTAATGTTAAAAAAATTTTGTGTGAAACATTAACACGAATTTCTCTCATCACAGCAGTTTACACAGCATTTAAATGGTCAATTTTTTTTAAACATATAATTTGTACTAAATATATGTACATATAATTATCCTTGTCGCTAAATTTAATCAAATTGACATTTTTGTGGAAACCATACCTTCCCTTCCCCACAAAACTTATTTTCTCGGATTGGTCTTCTGTATTCATATTTAGTGTAATAAATGTAATAAAATCCGTCGGTATAATTATGTCTAATTATTCAATAATTATTTCTAGTGATTATTTTGTATGCCAATTATCCAATATTCATTTTTTTTTTTTAATTTAAGGCGCATCAGCATCTATGGTCATTGGCCTCCGAACAGTGTTCTCTCGTTACAGACAACACTGTCCATCACCGGACGGTGAGCTAGAGGCTCCTTGGAAGACAAAATCTAAGGGTAGCACAGGTGGTCTCGAAAGCCGGGTTCTCCGCGTGGAAGTCCAGCATGCTAACCATTTAGCTAGCTATTCCCTTCCCTTTCATTATACATATATCTGATAATAAAGCAATGATAATATAATTTTCTTTAAAGTAAACAAAAATCATTATAATTTTTGTTAAAAATTTGGTTTCCTTTACTTCGATTTCATTTAATACTCCTTAAAAAGTAATATGTACTTTTTTTCTATAACATGTCGTTTAGTTACGCAGGAATTTTTTTTTTTTAATTCGTTAGAAGCGCTATAGTGGTGATAGGAATACGCAAGGTTCATACACAAGGTGTATTGGTACCCAGAATCCCTGTGAAGTGACTCGGCCACTTTTACCTACACAGGAATTCTAAATCAATAAGATGTAGTAAAATAATACAATAAAAAAATTTGGGAGAAACATACATGACTTGTTTTTTTAACTTATTTCTTTCCTAAAAATTTTGAAGTTCCAACTGCTTCAAAATTGAATTTTCATCGAATATTTAATTATCCTTTAATGTGTTGGGCTGAGATAAATGTGGTTTAACTTTTTCACTCGAAATATTTTTTTCATTTGATATAATTATGCATTTGATAAAGAAAATTATACCTAATTTCGTTAAACTTTCTAGTAACTGCATTAAATGCCTCGTGATATGCTCAGCTTTTCCATTAGCACTTAAGCGTAACGAACAAGGGAATATTCAACTCGTCTCAATTACTATGCATCGTTGCTCTTATATATTTATATGACGCTAAATATATGCAGATATGTATAAATGAAAAGGCAATGGTAGAAAAGCAAAATCCATTGTGATATAGTAAAAATCTTGTGAGACTGACACCATACACTGTATTAGTATACAATATGTTAAGTGTTTTATATTAGTGCATGAACAGGTTGGTGGAAAGGGTATAAGTTGTAATGAGTTAGAGAGTTTGTTCAATTTAGATAGTTCAATCATAACAACTAATGACTATACTACCAATGTTACAATACAGATAAGTCGCCTGTGGAGAAATATATTTTGAACAAACGAGTGGAAATGGTTAAGTAGCGGTCAAAATATGTATACGTGTCAAGTTCAAGTCCAGCAGTGTTCCTCTTAGATTTTTTTCTCCTAAGAACCTCTACAGCTTACTGTCCGATGATGGGCAGTCTTGTCTGTAGCTAGAGAACACTGACCGGAGGCCGGTAGTGCAGTGAAAAGGTTCCGGGGAGCATAATAGATCTTTCAGGTTATAGTGCAATACGCCCTAAAAGAACTTATCTACGTATATATATATATGACATATTGTCGTTTGAAAAAAAAAATTTGTTATCTGTGCTGATATAAAATTACTAAACTATAATATAAAAATAATCGAATGAGAAATATACTGCAACAACAACAACAAGAACAGATTATTGTCACTTTAGTGTTGACATACGAGTTTTATATCAGATTCAAGTTCCACCAACGTGGGTAGAGTTCGCTGAACCGATTCTAAAAAAAACTGAAACAACAAAAAAACATTTAAAACATTTTACTTCTGAAAATATATTTTTCTCTTACATCGGTTTAAAAAAAAAAAAAAAAACTTTCTCTCAAATAATTTGCTCCTAGAGAGTATGAAAATGACGAAAAAATCTGATGAGAGACACTCACACGGCTTTCTGTCTGCAGTTATTACAATTATAAAAATGATAAATCCTCATTAAACTTGGGGTATTTTTACCGAGTCTTGACAAGAATACAAAAGGTGATAAGTGTAACTATCCAAAACAGGTACTATTGAAGTAATTACCATGAAGGTCTGAAGCGAGCCTAGAGAGAAACACTTTATTCGTAAAGAATTGTCAGTTGTCAAGTTGCTAACACACAGCTTACCAATCAATCGAACTGACATAAACAAAGAAAGAGGAAACAATACATTTATTACACAGATTAAATCATGAAACAGATAATTTTGTTTTGTTATTGTTTTCCACTTTTCGACAACAGACGTGTGTGCGCAAAGTCTAACTGTAGATGTGGTGTTAATGATGGCTAGAGAGTCTATAATAATCTCCTCCTTAGCCTCGGCAATATATTCGGGTCTATACCGACCTCGTCCCAGAATTCCACCGTTTTCTTTGGAATAGTCCCCGAGCACCGAACCATAGACCACGCACTTTATAGTCCCGTTCCCCAACATATCTCTATACTTCTCGGAGAGATATGCAATACATTTGCTATAAATGGCACGCTTTTCTGTGTCGACCTTATCCCCCTGCTGTGGATCGTTATTTTCATAACGCACCGTCGGATCAATGATGTACGCTAGTCTGCTGTCCCTTTTAAAGGCCACTATATCTGCATATCGCGCAGAGCCCTCATCATCAACAGCGTACACTTCCTCAAAGCAGGTATAATCAAGAGCCCTAAGAGACTCTGCAATCGCGTGCATGACCCTGTGATGCCGCCTAGTCACGAGGACCATATTGTGTGGACAATTTCAGGGCACATGTGCCGGTGTTTCGTTCTCTCTACCGCATTTGCGGCAGAGGGGTCCAACATCTCCTGCTGAACTCGTGGCAACTCCGGGAACGCCCTTGAGTGGAGCATAATTTATGTTTAATTTTATCGCGTTGGTCCACTCCGAGCCTGAGAGCACTTGCTTATTGTAGATGTACTTATTAACTTTGGGAGTCTCCCTGAAGTGACAGGCTCCTATCTCTTGCCATTTGCACTTCATCCATTCGTTAAAGGACTCTTCTCTCAGTGACTGGCGAATCCTTTTCACTGGGATATGGTCCCGGATGTCCTCCACCTCAATGCTGAGGGGTTGACACATTGGCCAACTTCCAACTCAAGGTCAAAAATCCCTTGAAATTGAGGGTCTCGAACTTTACCGAGTTTCCGGGCAATGGACAGCTGTTGCAGTGGTGCCTCCCACTCACACCTAAGCAAACCCAGACCTCTAAACCGCCGAGGTGCATACATCATTGCAGTGGATGCATTAGCTGGAAGACCTATCATAGACTTCACGCATCGTCGTATAACGATGTCCACGCCCTCCAGTACCGATGGACTCAGCTTAGTCTGGAGAGGGTGAGGCAGTCTGGAGAGGGTAGGTCAGCATTGGAAAAAGGTATTGGTTTAGAATATTTAACTTCTGGTCTGGCTTTAAAAAAATTGAAGTGGTGAGTTTATCCATATTCTCATTAAGCTGACGGATAGACCTATCATTTACAACTAGTTCCCCTGCAAATGTGCAGCCTAGGTACTTAATTACTTCATTCTCACTGACTGATTCAATACAGTCACCATTTTCAAGATTGAGTTTGTCCTGGATCATTACACCATCAGTTATAATCACGGCCGAACTTTTGCCCGGGTTAACGTACAAACCAATTTCCCTGAGTTTTCTCTGAACCAGATCTATAGTCCGCTCAGCGTGTTTAATACTTGTGCTGGTCACAGTCTGGTCGTCTGCGAAACCGGTCAGAAGAATTCCATCCGTTTCGTCATTAAGCTTGTAACCTAATTTATTGGCTAGTGAAGGATCACACACCTCTTTGTAGATGAAGTCGATGGCCAGGTTAAATAACGTTGGGGAGAGGGGAGCTCCTTGTGGAACGCCTCTGCAAATGTGGATAGCCTCAGTTCTCTTTGCGCCCACGTTGATACTAACCATATTATTCGACAAAAGTGCTGCTATGAGGTTTCTCAGGTCAGCTGATACTCCTTTCTCCTCAAGGGATCTCATAATATGCCTATGACCAATATTGTCAAATGCCCCAATAACGTCTAACAGCGCTACCACTGCATTCTTTTTCGTGTGTTTGGCATCTTTTAAAATGGCATCCATTATCCTCGCATTAATATGGCAACCTGGCACGCCCTTAACAAAACCACGCTGACTTTCATGGAAGACCACCCTGATTCCTCAGCTCCATGTCAAGAACTTTTTCAATAATTTGCCTTACGACCGAATAAACTGTAATCGGCCTCCAAGAAGAGATTTCAGTTGATGGCCCCTTTCCTTTATAGAGCAGAACAGTACTTCCTTTCCGAAAAGGTTCCGGAATATAGGCCGTTTACAGCATAATGGGAGCAATATTTAGGGCTTTCACAGTCCTTACAAATATTCCATCAGGTCCTGGTGATGAATCCAAAGAAGTAGATTTTATAGCCTTATGAATCAACTGTAAATTTATGTTTACTATATCTGAGTTAATCGGAGACTTTTCGTAAGTCATTCTTTCCCTAGAATTGGCTTGCTCAAACGTCGTTTTAAAATGTTCTTCGATCTTGTGAAGATTAATGGGGCACAATTTTGGAGCATTAGCGTTCATTATATCGTTAACGACTTTTTTCCTGCGATTGTAAATAATTGTACTGGGCCAATTCATATTGGTAAGCCTCTCGCCTGCGATCACAGGCCCCTTTACTAGATCGCACGGGATTAGACACTCCTGCGCCCTTTCCTGAGATTCTCATTGTTTTGTTCTTATTTCTCAGATTAAAGTATCTTACATTAGGATGTTTAGGCCCAGGGAGGTTTTGGTTGGCTTTCCGCACAAATTGAAGAAAACCCGATATTCTCGAATCGAATTCCTCAAGTTTAATATTCCCGACATCCTTCAACGTCTCGCTAAGGAGAGTATGCCATTGTTTTATTTCTTGCAGGATAGTGGGATCATCAAGGGGTTGATTCTTAACAGGCCCCTTTGACTTGAGTATATTGTCAATTGTAATTTTATTAGCTTCAGTAGGATGTTTCTTCGAAACGTGCAGTCGAACTCCTCTCTGAGTTTTACTATAATCACTCAAAAATGATTTTTTGACTTTTATATATGTGAGTACATATTATATTTTATATTTTTAAAATGAGACTTAACTTTCTTAGTAACTTTTCTATATTAAAATTTCATATCTCTTTTATTTTTATTTTACTTTTCAAACCATTTTCAGTTTATAGATAGTTTCTATTTAGTAAGATTATAATTTTTCAAATTTGATTTTATGTTAATTTGTATCATAAAATGTTTATTATATATAATAATAATTTTGTTATTAGTGTATAAAGTTTATATGTATGTAAGTAGCTTATTAGTTTATAAATAGTTTATTGATACCTTAGATGTTTATATTTTTTAAGTGATAGGCTTCAGCCTGTATATATAAATAAATAAATAAATAAATAAATAATAATATAACCTCTAGGGAGCGAACATTTCCTTCTGTCGGCTCCCTCCCCTGGAACCTTCCTAGAAATAGTATGACTAAGAAATATACCTTTGTTAGGAATTTTTCTACGAAACTAAGCACAAAAAGGGAGTGGAGCGAAG
The DNA here is from genome assembly GCA_011037195.1 of Triatoma infestans. Taxonomy (NCBI): domain Eukaryota; kingdom Metazoa; phylum Arthropoda; class Insecta; order Hemiptera; family Reduviidae; genus Triatoma; species Triatoma infestans. Next base: position 152,439 of record JAAEAF010000039.1, read on the forward strand.
GATCCCCGCCCTGGCTAGTATTAGCAAGCATGTCATTAAGTGGTATACAGATGGGTCTAAGACCCTCGAAGGAACCGGGGCAGGAGTGTTTGGGCCTAGAACCAAACACTCGGAACCCATGGGTAGGTTTCCTAGCATCTTCCAGTCGGAAATTCACGCTACTGGAAGGTGCGTTCAGCTACTCGAAAGCTTGCTCAACCTGAGTAAGAATAGGATCCGTATTCTTACGGGATTCCTTACGGGGCATTGCAGACTCAGGGGTCACCTGAGGAAGCTTGGCCTAGAAGATGATAGGCACATGCAGATTCTGTGGAGAGATGGAGGAAACTCCGATACATCTCCTCACAGACTGTGATGCCGTCTTTCAAAGAAGATTTAGTAGTCTGGGCCGTTACCAGATAGGGGAGGAGGAAATACCTACCCTAGAACCTTCCAGGATTTTGGGATTCCTTAGGGAGCTCAACCTGGAGGGGTTGCTGTAGATGAGCTAGCTCATCTTCGCACCAGAGGGGGTACAATAGATCAAACAATGGTCGCACTCTAGAACCCAAAAAAAAAAATTATGTATGTGAACAGCATAGCTGTTTCATTTATACAAAATGAAGAGTAGGTACCGCTTTTCCTAAGATGGGAAGTCACTGATGCCATTAAGAATTTGAAGAAGGAAAAACGAGATGGAAGATGGAATCGGAAATGAATTAATACAAGCAGCTTGTGAATTTTGGTAGATGTTTCATGAAACTTTTTTAATAGCGTTTTTGTCGAGAAAAAATATCCGTATAATGGAAACAGTCTAAGGTGGTTCTGCTTCATAAGAAAGGAGATAGAAATAAAGTAGAAAACTATCGGTCGACATCTCTCACTTCAGCCGGTACTAGAATATTAAACAATAGAATAACGAAGAAAATACATGAAAATTTAATCAATGAGCAAGCAGGTTTCAGGAAAGGTTTCTCCACAATAGACAGTTTACACACTGTAAATCAACTAATTCAGAAAGCCAAAGAGTACAATCTTAAGGTTTGTTGATTTCTCTAAAGCCTTTGATTGTTTAAAACATATTAGTATTTTTTTCTACGTTAGGTCAACAGACGTGGAAAAGAAATACAACAGAGGAGCTCTTCAAAGCAAATACAGCTTTTAATGAAAATGTTGTCAAAAGTGATCCTTTCCTGGATAAAGCGAGGCGTAAGACAGGGAGACCCACTTTCCCCTACTCTTTATTTTTTGGGGATTAGAATGGGATGACATTGGTGTAAACATAAATGGAAAGTATCTTAACAACCTAAAGTTCGCAGACGATGTGGTTCTAGTAGCCACATCCGAAGATCATTTGATCAAAATGTTTGAAGATCTGGAGAGAGCGAGTCGTGTGTTGGACTTAGTGTGAACTACTTAAAAACCAAAGTCATCACAAATAGCATGGCTCCAAATAAGAGTACACCATCCCAGGAAGATATTGTTGGTCTAGGGCAGACAACATCTTTCCAAAACAGGCTCACAAAAGTGATTCAGAGGAAATATTGGTCGCTGAAAAATATAGTGAAAGCTAACATAGACATTAAATGGAAGAGTTTTATATTAAATTGCCCGTGTTGATGTATGGGTGAAACTTGGTAGACCACAAAAGCTGTAGAAAAGAAATAGAAATCTGGCAGAGAAGTATTGAAAGGAGCATGCTAAATATAAAGAGAAGAGACAGAATCAGAAGCCAAATTATAAGAAAAGTAATTTCAGTGTGAGACGCCGCTCGGTATTGTAAGAAGTGGGAGTGGACAACTAGCTAGAATGAACAAGGATGGTCACGGAATGGATATCTTTAGGAGGAAAAAGGAAAAAAAGTAGGCAGCATAAAAGATTGCTAGATAAAATAAAAAACGAGGGAGTCAACTGGATGAGGAAAACGAAAGATAGAGATTATTGGAATAAGAAGTGTGAACAAGAGGACAAATCAGGGAACTCTTAACCTAGGTACGGCTGGTCACCGGCAAAGGACACAATCTCCCTTGGGGGAAGGTCTACATATTTTACATTAGAAAGAAAAAACAAAAATATAAACTAATATAGTTTATTTATTTACTTTAGTATAAAATATAATTAAATTCAAATAATTAAAGAAATTATATATTTTTTGTAATAAACAACGGAAGTTTTATTCTTTAATTTTTTTAAATTATTCAGGATGTTTATTTGGGATTTAAAGTTTTTCATTTTCTGTAAAATATGTAAACAAAGGCCTATTATTATTACGGGAACGATACATCTTGTTAACTAAACGAGCAAGTTGTTCCACTTTTTTTCGTAATGTGAACGGCATTGAACACCTCTATGAAAGCGCAGTATTGCGTTTTCACAAATCTGCAAGTCGAGTTTTCTAAAGTTTATGCAGCCTATTTCTGCGGAATAAAAAAATAGTTGACTAATTATATGTTCTACTAATCTGTAACTATGCAATGTTCATTCACTAGTGCATCTTTGTATCGGTTTTGTATAACGATTGATTGTTGAATAGGTGTAATTGCTTTTTGAATGTCAATGTTCAATCAAGTCTCATGGGGTTTTCCCATTATTAACAAATAAATCTAAAACTGCATTTTTATTTTTATATGTGACGTAAGCTTACCTTACCGCGGGTAGTTAATTTCCCACCATTGTAAGAGTAAGGATAAATCTGTATTTTCTAATCTGCTTGTTACCTTAATTCTTTCAACATAAGCAGCAACCCCACGCCACTACCCTTATTCAGCTCTATTTCTGAAACAAAATTTTCAATTTTAAAAGGAATGATAAAGCATTATTTTTCGAATTTAGAAAAAATTATCATCTACTGACATATCTGTTGTCTATCTGTAACTGTGAGGTGGTTCCCGCGTTGGTGTGGTCGTTGTTACTTACGCCAAGATAATTGCGTCTTAAGATCTTTGATTTGGTGGTCTTACTGGAAGTCAATGATTTTTTGATAGCAAACTTTATTTTTAAACATGTATTTTTTACAAGTGGTTATTTCCTCCGCATCAGTTACATTTACAATAATGAGGTTTTATACTCCCAGTCTGTATTGTTTCTACAGATTGTGCACCTTATTCTGGCATCTCGTCTCGCTAAACTGGGAAATGAGGGGTACTGTCATTGTCAGTTGTCTCCTACTGGGTGATGTATTGCACAGCATTATCAAAGGCGATTTCTCTTTTACGTACTCATCACTCTTCAGACTTACTACAAATGCATCTCTTAATATATTTAATTCTTTACCAAAATTACAGTTTATTGAAAGGCGCTTTAATACGGCGACTATTGCGCAAAGTTTACATCAGCCATTTGCCTCCTTTGATTAAATTGACAGCGTTATACAATTTCTGAGGGTAACAGTTCAAAGTAATTAGCCAAGAGTCTAATAATTTCATACTGTAACTCCCTTGGCATTTAACATTTTGTATGTTTTATTTACAATAAAAGCAATATTATTACCTGTTTATCAGTAGGAATATTGTAAGCAGCAAAAAAATCTCATATCTTTCCTTGTAAACAGACCATGTCCCGCATTCTAGGTTAAATGGTTCAAATGTAAATGTGCTGTAATTTATGGATGCTGAATTATCTGGCATTGAATTTTGGAATTTTAAACTCGTCGCCAAATTATTGTGTATTTGTGCATGCAATATGTGTAAAAAATAAATTTCTAAATAAGAATGCAGAAAAACCAAAAGAAATGTAACATATATTTACAAGAACATTATGTGCGTACCACAACGTCATTTGGTTTTTCCTCCGACTAAATCATTACCTACATAAAGGTTACTTTGTCAGTGTTGCATCTAGAATATGTCACAACTAGCTCGCCTCTTACTTGCTATATTACTTTTATAAGATTGAATTAGGTATCTGCGAAATCATTTTTGAAATTTAGTTCAAACTGTAAAATAAAAACGTCAAAACTATAATTTAAAAATTATTTTTAAAGATATTGATACTTCTACCTGCACATTTGAAGTTCGAATTTTCACCACTGAGGCTGGAAGTTCTCAGATTTATTTTCAATATTTTCATGTTACTCTGAATAATAGTTTATAAATGAGCAATTTGACATATGTTTATATTTGTTTAATAAAAATTATAAATTCTCTGGTTGTCGTTTACTAGCTTGTGCGATTTTGAAGGCGTTAGTTTTTCGTAAAGCAATAGTACAGCTGTTTGGTTAGATATGGCAACGTAAATTTGATAGCATTTAATATATTCATGAAATATCGATACATAATAAGTATACCTAACAGAACGTAATAGTAATAAAATTGTGAAGAAAATATGGGAGGTCAACAGAGTACACGAAGAATCTCAATAGACAACGAAGGAGATCCTGCTTCAGTGATAAAAGTTTCAGAATCAGTTGTTGATCGTTTAAAAGGAGGACCAGATCAGTCACAGGAGAAAGAAGAAGAGGACGTGGTCAAACCAAATGTAAGGAACCGTGGATTAACTAATTATAAACATGTTCCTGTGCCAGAAAATATTCCCATACAAGGCTTACCTTATATTACATCTAAAGATATTCAACAGGAATTGGAAAAAGAAATCCAGAAGAACAATGAATATTGGGAGAAGAGGATTGCCGACTTACAGAAGGCTCAGGAGCGCATGAATAGGATCATGGAAGAGGAATATGTGAAAGCAACTGAAGAAATCAAAAAAGTTTTACCTAAAGTTCGTCCAGCCAGTGCTAAATTACCATGTCAGGGGGGTCGAAGCTGCGTTACTAGTTGTTATAAAAACCATCCTCGACAGCCACTTAATTGTGCTGCGGAAGTAGAGCAGTTTGCAAATTGTATGACTAGCACCAGGATCAATCTGCAAAATGAAGGAAAACTATGAAGCAAAGTTAGTTGGCTGCTTTCGAAAATAACAAGTTTCGTATTGTAGCCATGATTATATTGTAAAGAGTAAGTTGTTAAAAACAAAATTATTAAACGTTCACGCTAGAATTATTTGTAAATAAATTTATTTAAATAAAAATTTAAATAACACATTTTGTTGTACTAATTTGTTTCAGTGTTCATTTAATCACCTTAATGTTTTAATATTTGTTGAATTTAATAAATGTGGCTGTAAAATGGACTAAGGCAATCAGTCATACAGGGCTTTGCATGAAATGAATAAGAAAATCAACCAGGGCCCAATGAACTTACTATAAATTCTGATTCTCAGTGTTAAATTAGACTTACTAATCGTGAACACAAGCGATTATAATTGAACCTTTCTTTTTATTCCTTTTTTTTTTTAATTTCTCGAGGGTTGAAAAAACCAAAACCTTCCAGTTTTGCATTATAATACGTTAAAATATAGTATTATAATACTTTATCAATTGACTGCCATTAAAAAAAAAAACTAATACAATATACAGATATATAATTTTTATGCCTGATGTATTTCATCAAGTATGGGCACTACTTTCCGTGTTCGCTTTACCTCACATGCATTATGGACAATTAGTTTATTGATTTTGGAACTCTCTAAGAAAAAATAATTTTCATACTTGACCAATAAAGAAAATATGGAATAATTGGAAGTGAATAAAAAAATGCATTGAGAACTGATGGTACTCTATAGTGATACAAAAGTTGGGTGCAGCATCAAAGGCTTTATGAAAATGATACCAATAGATCAAGACGTATAAAACGAGCTAAAATAACTTGAGTAAAATAATTGTTTAAAAAATCTAGAAGTATAGCATTATCTGAGATATTTTCCGTGATCGCCTGCTTTTTTTTGTGGTCATCGAGCGGTTTCGGGCGTTCGCCCATCACCAGGATGATTTTTGTTAAATAGTGTAATGACATAGACTTGCACAGAGCAAATTTACTTGATTCTCAGTGTTAATTTAAGCTTATTAATCGTGTTCACAAGCGATTATAATTGAACCTTTTTTTATTCCTTGGTGGACCAGTGTATCAACTAAATTTGCTTTGTGAAAGTCCATGCTATCACATTATTTGACAAAAAACATCCTGATGATGGGCAAACGCCTAAAACCGATCGATGGCCTAAAAGAAGCAGGCTATCACGGAAAATATCTCTGATGCTTTCGTGCTCTGCGGAACCAACCACAACAACTATAGCATTATGTTGAGACGCTGACATGGATCACTTCTCCTGATGCTGGATTAGCCAGTTCTAGTTAAACACCTTGCTCATACACTTTCACATCTACACAACGTGCACTTCTACAGAGAAACCATGTACAAACACCCAAGCGAAACAATAGATCTAAGGTCGCAGTGAATTGGCTTCATAGCCACTTCCTCTAAATACCTTATTTTATGTTAACTGTAAATGTAAAAAATATTTTATGTTAATATTACTCAGACCTAGGTAATTATATTAAAGGGACGGTAGAAACTAGCTCTTATAGGTGGTACTTATTCTTTCTTAAAATGACATTATAGAAAGAAATAATTTTTGTTTATTTTTGAAATTGTATACCATTACTGGCTCTGCGATGACGAATGTAACTGTTACCAATTTGACATAAATAGTGCGCGATGCGCTCTCTACAACTGGTGGCAATAACAAGAATGAAGTGGTAAATGGAGTCACTCGATACCCAGCTGGTCTTCTGTTGTGCATCCTGACGTAAATCAAGTATCTGCTTGGGCGTTTGTATTTTGGGTTGGGTTTGCTATTGAACGTTAACTAAAGAACGGAAGAATGTCTTTTTTAAATATTTATGCGATGTTACGAAAAATTTAGTAATTATTATTTTATTTTGTTATTGATGGTCGAATATTGAATCAAAAAAGCTGCAACAAAATGAATGTGTCTGTGGAAATATACTCGGATTATCCTATAAAGGTATATTAAATATAAAGTTTTGAATTATACCATTTAAAGAATTGACATTTTACTTTTATCTTGTACATTTGACTAAATTGCATGATTATTGGCTTGCTATACAAATTATGTTTCTACTTTAAATTGGAAGGTAATCTCAAGATTGAGAAGCAATTTGTAAGTGGTGCAATTGGTATGCTGAATGAGTACAAATATAGGACGAAATGTTATAAGTAGATTACTTTCATCTTATAAAAAAAGATTTTATTTCAGCTTAATTGCATCTTATTTTTTTCCTTTTTGTGTTTGGATTAAGTTGATAAAGCAATTTATCGAAATGCATTTGTACATTTGTTGTATGTTTTTTACTTGTACATTTGATTGACATATGTTTAAAATATTGTATATGTTAAATATATATTTATTAAACCTGCATATGTAGGTTTAAATTTGATAAAATGGTTCTTTCCGAAATTACTGTTAGTTCTCAATTTAAGTCAGGAAATGAAGAGAAATGGAATTTCCATATCACTTAAATTATCATATTAAATTCAAAACAAATTATCTTGCCCAAACGATCCCAAGACATTAAAAAATCACCTATAGGGATGAAAGGAGGCGAAATAAAATTTCTCATTATCTTCGTCTAGGGCATATTATTGGCTTTTTACTACTTAGGAATATTCCTTTTCAAATAAAAATTAGCATTATTAGAAAAACGTTTTCCTTATTTTTAAGGGATAATTCCTGATAACCCTAGTATTAAACCTTTAAGAACCTAATTCTAATTTTGTTTATACATTTATTCTATGCACTATTGTAAGAATTTGAGTAAGTAGGTAAGGTTTAAAGCTGCGAATGTTACACAAAAAGGATTTGCTGCGATCGCTAAAAATAGTTGTAATTGTGAAGTAATTGCAATCATGATGAAAATTCCTAATACTTTTAGGAAGTTAACAAAATAGAAATTATTTGCGTTAAATGAAAACATTTGGTATAAAATGTTCAGTAGTATTTATTTGCAATAATTGTTTTCTGCTGATATTACTATTCTAGTCATATTTATTTATTTTTTTTATTATCTGAAATCGTTTTAATCAGTTATCAATTAATTAATTAATAAATATGCAATCACGAATATCTTTGGATCTAGATTTTCTCGACTTGAATGATTTGATTCTTTTTCCTTAGAAAAACAGAAGTAAAGTAAATCAAATCAAACTGTACTACATTAAGTTATATAGATCACTTCAGTAGGGAAAAAATGATTACATGTTGCAGGGTTAATAAATTGAGAAGGGGAAATTTTCGTAATTCCATCCGCCCTTTAACATATATCGTGATTTTGACTTTTTCGAAGCCTTAGGGGAAGATAACTTGTGTGGGCTAGAGGTAGAATAAGCCCTGCTGGAGGTAAATGCTGCTTGTCGTAAAAGGGAGACATCCTGGCTCCAACCTGACTGGACCTATTTTCAGCTAAGTCGCCTTTGGAAGTAACTTATTTATAACAACTAGAAATTACTGAAGGAGTTGGGAGGGTCAGTCTGCTGGCTTAAAAGTGGCAGCCCATTTATCAGACTCGGGTGCAGCGGGCCAATCACTCTCTCATCTTAAATTTCTGTGATTACGAATCCAAGACAATCAGAGATAAATCGGACTATTTAAATGGAAATAGACATATGCGAGTTAAAGGAAATATGACTTTCGGTACTTGGAATGTAAGAAGTTTATTTCAACCAGGCATGAGTCAGAGATTGCAAGAGCTCTTAAAGTGCAAGATAGATGTTGCAGCCTTACAGGGAATGCGATGGAGAGACACCAAGATGACTAATTTGAAAGATGTCACTCTTATAAGTAGTGGTAGTCGAAGGTAATATTATTGGAACCGGAATTATGAGTAGTAAAAGGTGTAAGCATGCACTGACAGGCTGTGACCTTATTAATCTACGCGGTAGGTTTTTCAAAATATCGCTAATCAGTGTTCATGCGCCTACAGAGGAAGATGGGATGCTTTTTGACTTCCTTGAAAGAACTTTCGATAATCTACCCCGTCATGATCTTAAACTTGTATTAGGGGACCCTAATGTTAAAATTGGCAGAGAAAGAGGATTCAGACCCATTGTTGGAAATCATAGTAAGCATGAAACCACCAATGGTGTCAGAATTGTAGACATTACCGCGGGAAAAGGAAGAAGATAAGTTATACCTCTTTACTTTCTCTTACTACAAGTATTGTAATCGTGTCAAATTTTTGATATCGAGTTTTCACCGGAAATATCCGTTTTGAGCTCCCCTGAGTCCAAAAAAGTGATTTTAGCAAATGATCTCTCTCTCTGTGTGTATGTGAACAGCATAGCTCAAAAACGAGAAACCGTAGAAAGTTGAAACTTGATATTCGGTTTAGGTATCACCATGGGATCTGACAGTACGTTATCTGTCAAAATTCCTCAACCAAAAGTACCACTTCACTAGTTGATTTTTTACATTTTTGCGATTTTCTCAAAAATGGCTCCGACGATTTTCTTCAAACTTGGTATATCAACTACACATACAAAGAGCTACAACTTTTATTTGAAACATTTTCGGGAAAATTCATTTAAGGGGAGGGGTGGGGTTAGGTTTTTATCTAAAGTGCTATTTTAGTTTATTAGACAATTCTGTCATCTAAATAATGTTAATTAGAATTGAATATGTTGTTGCATTCCGAGTTTGAAAAAATCGGTTCACCGGAAGTGCGTTTACTTTACCACTTTACTAAATAATTTTTTCACGTTCTTGCGATTTTCTAAAAAATGGTTCCAACGATTTTCTTGAAACTTCGCATATAAACTACACATACAGAGATCTACGACTTTTATTTGAAACATTTCTCTGGAAAAATTCATTTAAGAGCACTTTTAGGGGAGAGGTGGGGTTATGTTTTTCTTTAAAGTACCATCATAGTTCCGACAAAAATTGCCCTACGAATATCTGCAAACAAAGAAGAGGATAAAAGATTTAATGTAAAAGGATTAAAAAATGAGGAAATGTTAAAGATATAGGGAAGGAATAGAGAAGAAGTTAAAAGGAGAAGTAGAACGTGTAGAGCATTTGGAAGAGAGTTGGGCGTTAATGAAAGGAATCTTAAATCGACGGCTAAAGAAGTGTTAGGGGAAAGAGACAACTTATGGCATGATGAAGAATGTCAAAAGGGGATATTAGAAATAAATAATTAGGATAAAAGAGCGCGAAAGTTTTATAAAGAGTTCAAACAAAGTAAGTAAGGCTTTCAGCCACAGGTGGGATTTCTCAGAATGAAGAGGGCCATTTATTAGAAGATAAGGAACAAATAGTCTGAAGATTAGTCCAATACTTCTCAAGACTCTCAAGAATGTAAGCAGTGGTGAACGTGAAGAATTTGATGAGGGAGTGGAGAGTGATAGAGACACTGACGAATATGTTTTAGAACTACCTGAAATTGAAGAAGTAGAGGAGTTCATAGCAACTCTATAAACAATAAGATAGAATCGAGGCTAAATTGCTGAAAGTGCAGTGCTTTGATGGACGCTTTTAGGGAATTTGTAGAGGAAGCAAATAAACTCGGCCTAGATGTCAACATTGAAAAAATAAAAGTTATGAAATTATCCAGGAGAGAAAGCAGCCAGGTGACATCCATTAATTTAGCGGGTAGCTTGTTCGACTCCTTTACTTATCTAGGTGTTGTAGTAACTGAGTGAAATGGTTGCGTCGAAGAGATCAAAGCTAGATTGGCTGCAGGTAACAGATGTTACTTTGCGTAAATGTCTTTGTTAAAGTCACGGGCATTGTCTAGAAAGGCAAAGTTGAAAATAACACAACTTGCATTAGGCCAGTTGACTTATGCCAGTGAGATATAGGTGATGACGGGGACGGTAGAGAGGATACTGAATACATGGGAGTGAAAAATATGGAGGAGAATATTTGGTCCATTCGTGAAGGGGAAATAGGGAGATGCAGGAGTAATCGAAAACTTAGGGTGTGTTTCTCTGATCCTGAACTAGAACCTAGACCAGATTAGGTCATGGGTTGGTTAGGTCGTGTCCAAAGGAGAGAGGGCTCTTAAGCGAGCTTTAGAGGGACACCAAGTGGTCCCTACCAGTTGATTTATTTTGAATAAAATGTGATAATTGAATTCTTTTTCGCTTCGCTTATATATAATTTTACGTTGCTTAATTTTTAGCGTTACTTAGATTTTTTAAATTAATCTCAATGAAATGAAAAATATTTTAAAACTATTGTTGAAGCAAAATATTTGAAAAAACTTGATATTGTAATAACGCAAAGAATGGATTGAAAAACTTGATATTGTAATAACGCATTTTTTTTTTTAGTTGAATGAATAAATTTTAAGAACTGGAGAATTTTGTTAAAAGATGGATTGTTATTTGGTTATAGTGAAAATATCTTGGAGAAATTTGGAAGTATCAAGCAGTGGATTGGCATTATGAACATAATGCGGAAGTTGCGAGGAAGTAGTGGGTCGGCCGGCAATGCACTAACCACCAACGTGTTAGAAGAAGCTGGTACTGCTCAACATGCTGCATTGGGGCTTATGCATCTAAAGAAACTATTTTCAGAATACAGTCATCCTGTGCAGAATCTTAGTGATAAGGAGCGAGACGACAAACTCTACAATATGTTACCGTTATTTTGCAAAGTAATTTCTTAAGTAATTTATTTGCTATAAACTAGGTAGATAAATGAGATTTAGTAGCAACAATCTTGGTGTGCAAAATGTTAATGTTCTCTTAATGTTAAGAGGATATAATGATATTAGAATCCTTGTCTCGACTCTTCATTTGTGTTTAGATAAAATTCAGAAGAATTGTTAGATTTGTCGTATAAGCGAAATGATTCTTAACTCCCAACGATATGCAAATATTTTGTAAAGTTATATTCTTCAAATAATTTTTTTTTAGGTGTTTGGTAACTGTCCTTCTTCAGATATGACAGCGAAATTTAGAGATATAGTTTCATTTTGTCAACAAGTTTCGAAGTTAATGGTATCAGAAATCAGGCGTCGTGCCTCTAATCAATCAACCGAGGCGGCCTCATGCGCAATTGCCAAGTTTTTAGAGATAGAAGGATGTGAAGAGTCAAGTAACGGTTGGATGTTATTATCCACACTGAATCTTCTCGCTGCAGCATCTGATCCTGCATTAGTCCAGGTTAGCTTAAAAATTTCCAGGTTGAGGTGACAAATGTGGACATTTTTAAAGTTACTTCGACCCCTAGAAATAAGATTAATATTTTTATTTGGGTAATGTGTAACAGGTGATGACCTCTGTAAGCCTCCCATCAACTCTAGTCAAATGTTTGTATCTTTTTTTCGATTTGCCTGAAATGTCTGATGATGATATAACGGAATCAGAAAGTGAGTTTTCACCCCGCGAGAGAAGGATTCTCTTACAGAAGATATTTGTTCAGGTGAAGCTTCATTTCAATTTCTTATTGATTAATTGTGCCTATTTTGAACAGTTACCCTAAACGTTGTAAATGATCAGGTGCTGGTTCGGTTGTGCAGTCATGTCGAACCCGCCGAAGAATTGTCACGTAAAGATGATCTGACACTTTTATTTTCGGCTATTACAAGCTGGTGTCCTGCACATAATGTACATTGGAGAAAATCTGCAGCAGAAGTCCTCATGACTATTTCAAGACATGGACTTTCGCATTTAGTAGTCGCCTATATTCATAGTATGTTTTATAATTTGTTTTTGTACTCAGATCAACCTCACAATAGATTTTTTAATTAAAGAAATAATTTGATTAAGGTAAAGGATGTGTGTCACTGTGTTTGGAAAATATGCAGAGAAATCAGAATCTTTCCCCTTTGGAAATAGTAGAAATGTTCGTTGCAGTGTTTTGCTTCCTAAAAGATTCCAGTGAAGTGTCGCAGACTCTTTTAGAAGACTTCCGCACATGTCATGGATATACATTCCTCAGTGACTTCTTACTCAAGTATTTTTAATTCCATTCCTAAAACATGAAGTTACTAGCTTCCTATGGACGTTCAGTAGATTTTTGGACAAAAATTTCTTAATTTTAATTGTTTCCAGATTAGAGCATGATAAATCTGCAGAAGCGATGGAAGCTATGCGGAATCTTGTTTTAATGATAGCCTCTTTGTCTATGTGTGGGCAGAATGAATTGAAACCAAATCAGGCTAGCATGGGAACACTATTTCAAATGTTAGGTTTCACTTTACCACAGCCGTCAGGTCCAGGTTTGTATTTGCTTTCATCCAAATATAGATTTCCAGATATAAATAGATGAATATATAGATAGCTCTTTTATTAAACAAAGTATTTATAATAAATAATTTTTCTTATTTACAATTAGTCACCAAATACATCATGATACTGTACATCCGATCGGCAATTTTATTCAGTGTAATTACTCGTACATTAAATAGAATTTAATTAAAAAATATATAAATAAAATTTTTCGCTTTTCACTTTCTTTTTAATAATTATACTAAAATTAGATACGTTCTCTATAGATGTTAGTCCAAGTTTCCAATGGTAAGAGGAAATATAACGGTCCTGCCACATTTTCCAAATTCAGTTTTCATAATAATAATGCTTGGAGAGCACACTGGTTGATTGTATGTGGGAGGTTATAAAGTTATACAAGTATGTATGTTTGTGTATCGCGTGTATGATTTTTCTCTAAAACTCCACCGTCGATTTCCTACGTTTTTCATACACCATGGCTTAAACTTTTATTTTAAACATTGTTTTTTCTCTTACTCCTTGAAACAGGTAGTTTTGCGATCTATTAAATTTTCCAAGTTGGGGCGGGTGTTGGTGTAGTGGTTATGAGCGTGGACTTGTAAGTGGGAGGACCCCAGTTCGAGTCCAGCGTATAACTGCTAAATTTTATATTTGTTTAAAAAATGGTAATAGTAAAGTAGGTGCTTCCGCCCCCGTCCACGACACCTAATTTGGTAGTTGGACGTTAAGCCCGCCTGAAAAAAAATTTTTCCAAGTCACTTTACAGTGGAAATACATGTTTTTGGGTCTCTGAGTACTAAAACAGTGTTTTTAGCGAATTGTGTGTGGGTGTCAAAAAACACAAAATTGCATGAAGCTCAAACTGGTATTTCGTTTAGACACCACCACCTAAACGATAATTAGTATATGTATCGCTGAAACGAGTACACCTAAACGATAATAACGATTATGATAATAAAGTTTTGGTCAAAATTCATCAACCGCAAGTGCGACTTTACTGAATGATTTTCCAGTTTTCCCGATTTTCTCGAAAACTGCTCCAATGATTTTCTTAAACTTTCTATATATCTGCATACCTAAATACCTAGCATTTTTATTTGAAATATTTTTCTGGGAGCATGCGTGCATGTTTTCTGGGAGCTACATTAACTTTATGCATTCCCTTTTCTTAAACTTCATTTATTTTTATTAATATAATTACTCTTGAAATTTCTTATCCCCCTTCCTATTAAAAAATGCCTTGGCAAAACAATGCATACTTACCACCATTTTCTAAATTTAATAGTAAAATATTTTTCAATGTTAATGAAGATTCTCGACCGATCTAATAACAACTAAAGGAGATCTCGAGGAGCGGTCAATAAAATGTACACTTTTTTTAAATCTTTTCCAACGTTTCGACAAATTTATTGTCTTCTTCAGGGATAAAGATAAAAAAAATGTTAATCGGTGTTGGATATATTTTCCATAAAACAAACTAAACTCAAATTGTGTAATAAACAGAGAGAGTTACTAACTATATGAGCTACATCATCAGAAATGAAGGTATGTGGTAGATGAAGAGGTTATTAGAAGGTAGTATTCGGGAGTGAATACTACCTTTCTCTCCCGAATTCAATATTTTTCAATATTTTCTCTATTTGTTATATATAATTTTCTAATGTCTAATCATTCATTCCATTTTTATTATTAAACACATCCACACACATGCAGTAACATAACTTTATAACTTCTCCCACATATCAACAAGTGTAGTCCTAACGAAAACATTAAGTTGAAGTCAGCTCTCTACACGAATTTGATAACTTTACTCTGACGATGGATGAAAATCCGAAACCGTTCAGGAACAATAAAAACATGCAGGCTACGACGGATAAAACCCCAGATGTTATCCAGCATTGCGGACCCATTCACATATTCAACTTTTCATATTTATTTTACAAATACTTCCAGCATGTTGATAGTAGATGCTCTGGGGAATCTGTGAATAGGCTTAACTTTATACCTCCGTTACAAATTTGCTGACTGCTAGAGCGGGCGCTGCCATACAAAACAATTACATTTTTGTCGCCAAGGAAGCTAACAACCATATTCTCCGCTAATATTTATTCCTAAGGCCAACCAAAAGTTGATTGCACCTTCTAAGTTTGAAAAAATTTGTCACTTAAAATTGTAATACTAATTTCCAATTCGTCAGACCTTAGTTTATACGGAAATTATTAATGTATCTTCTGACCATTGCAGTATAATCATTTCCGTAAAATTTTTATAATAACTACAAAAGAAAAAGTCGCGTGAAATGTTTTCTTAATATAAGAATTTAGTTCATAATAAATTTAGAGTGGGAAATAGTGCAAGGAACTGGCAAAAATTTATTTCGTTTGACTTAAAGAATTATAAAATAGGTTCTTTTACAAGACCAACTTGAATAAAATTTTTATAGCTCTAAAGTCGGCCATACACGCTACGGTCTGCCGTACGGTAAAACTGTGCAGTTTTACCTCCGCAGGCAAACCGGAGCATGTGTGGGAATAGACCTCTGCTGGTTTTTGAGGCGGCCGGAGCAAAATCGAAAATAAATTCTTTCGAGTGAGACCGTACGGTGAAAGTGGGCGTGTCCTCCGACCGCCTGCGCAGTCCGCGCTAGTGAATTTCCGGTTTCTGCCTAGGTAGTCGTTAGCTGGTACAAAAAAATGTCTAAGTGTTTTTTATTAATAACCCGACGTTTCGACAAACATTGTTTGTCTTCTTCAGGGGCTATCTATAAAGAAAAAATATACATAAAAATCTAGCTTGCATTAACAGAACAAAAACAAAAAATATGGCGATAGAACAATAAAAAAAATTGTAATGGACAACTAACTAAAACAAATTGTAAAGGTAAATACAGATACTCGCATAGAAAAATTATGAAATGTTACAGACCTTAGAATCGCAAAAATTTTATGCTCTATCACTACATGTTCAATTATGACTGTGGTTTTATGGGTGTACTACCAGAAAGTGTGGGGGGGGGGGTAGTACCGTTAGGAAGTGTTGGAATGAAGGGATAATAAGGCAGGACAAATATAATAAACATGTATATATATATATATATATATATGCAATTTTTAATTAAATTTTTTAATAAATAAGGATTTTAAGCTAATTGGAATATGGATCGGATTAATGGGAATAGTTTGATGAATAGATAGGAGGAAAAGGGAATGAGCAGGGGAAAATATGTAGGGTGATGGCGTTAAGGGCTGGGTGGATGGAAATATGTCTACTTAATGGAGTAGAGGATGTTGTTGTAGAGTGATGAGCAGATGACTTCTTTGTCTTTTTTGTGGTTTATGGGATTGGGTTGTAGGTGGATATGTACTGTTTATTTATGTACTAGTTATTTCAATTCTATTTTTTGCGTAATAAGACTTTCATTTTTTAAACGACCCGGACTTTTCCCAAATATAACCGTCTTTGTTTTATCAATATTTAATTGTAATAAATTTTCATTACTATATTTGCTTAAAATATTTAACTTTTTCTGGGTATCCACTAGCGTGTAGAAAACATTATCAAGTAATCAGCCTAAAGAAGCGTGGCAATGCCAGTTTTGTTTGCTATTATTTCCTAGAAGATAATTTTCAAAGTCATTGATGAAAATTGAGAAAAGCATAGGGGATATAGTATCCCCTTTCAGAACCCCACGAAGATCTAGAAAACACTCGTGGAGTAACCTTGCTGAGATTTAACTTGGAAGTTAGAGGTTTTGTAAAATTATGATCCACTTTTCTACTTATGCCGAAATCAAATAATTTTCTCCAAAGGAGGTTATGATTCACCATGCCGAAAGCTTTCTTAAAATCCACAAAAGTAGCATGGATTTTCCTCTTGGGTTTCATAATTTGGATACTCACTAAGCTAGACAATGTAAATAAACTATCCGAACACCCCGCTACCTTTCCGAAAACAGGTTTGATTTTCCAAAAGTGGATTTCATTTTCAGTCCAATTAGACAGATTACTGAGCACTTGGGTGAAAAGTCTTGTTAGAGAGTTTAACAGAGAGATATTCTCTCTGTAATTTTCTGGAGATTTGGGATCTCCCTTTTTATCCAGTTCTTTTCTTCTATCTTCTTTTTCTTCACTATATCTGTAACAGTAGGAAATTGTCGGTACTTACATCCTTCTTCTTTATTAATCCATGGTGGTCCTTCCTCATAGCTTCAACTTGCCTTTGTACTTCTTCAAGGCCCTAGGTTAATATCCTCATGTATGTTCGTTATCTCTACCATTCCTAGTCCTATACATTTCCTGAAGCTGTCGAAGATTGCGTTAAACTCTCTAATTTTCCACCGCTTTTTCATGTCGGGCTTTTTCCAGCTGTTGCTATCTAGATGATTGCCTAGATATCGCAATATTATGATAATTGAAAACACTATATATATTTTACCCTCTGCTGAATACAACTTCTAGCAGACATACAAAATCCTCATAAACACAGGTGCACAATGAATAAACTACAATGTATCCCTTGTGCTCCAAACGAAATAGCTATCTGGTTAAGTAGTTTTTCTTTACACCTTTAAAATGCAGCACCTGGTTGAGCTACACACATACTTTTCTGCTCTAACAGAAGGGAACATTAGCTACCGTGACCTATACTTAACTCGGATATTTTAAAAATTGCACTTATACCTCTTGTGCTCTAGACCCCCTCATATATAATTTACATCGCTCTTCTGGGGAAAATTAACCTGTTTTAATTTGGAAGGGTATAGTTTGGCTTTTGCATCGTCCCATAAAGTAACTATATTCGTTGTTTTTTTATTACTTATAGCTTTTAGTTTTTGTTTTTCTTTTTAATGCTAGAATGTGGTTGCAAACATGTTTATCAGTTAAAAGTAGAAGGCATGGCAGGTGGTCAGAAAGAAAAAGAGTCGATAATCTTCATGTCCCTTCCACGGTAATTATGTTTTATAACAGCAATGTGAATTGAATTATAATTTGAGAAACAGTTATTCCAATACAGGGGTTCAGAAAGGAGCCATGTTTCATTTAGGAAAATCAAGTCGTAAGAGCTAATTTCAGAAAGTTGAATACTATTTAAAAAACCAATATAAGAAAAACCATTAATTTTCCAGAACATTGTCTTACACATTCCGGTCCATGCCTTAACGCACTAAAAAGAGGGTTATCTGACCTATATTGTAGATATAATAGGTTGACCGTCTGCATCCAATGTCCGTTTCCGTGTTTCCATCGCCGTCCAGCCCATCAGTTGGTTGCTACGATAACCTTCTACTCATCTTTACCTTCCTGTCCACGCCTGTCCTTTTCGTTTCTGGATCAAATTCAGAGGAATCTGTTATACCTCCACTGTACATCTCTTTGGGAAAATCCGTATCTTGCCTTATCATAATAGCTGCGGAGTCTTTCTTAACTCTGATATATACCTTGCCTCCTCTGAACCAAGCAATTTTTTTTTTTTTTTTAATTTAAGGCGCTAACATCTATGGTCATTAGCGCCCGGAGCCTTCTCAGTGTACTGCCGGCCCCCAGGCAGTGTTCTCTCGCTACAGACAACACTGTCCATCACCGAACAGTGGGCTTTAGAGGCTCCTAGGAAGAAAAAATCTAAGGGAAGTATTGGATTCGAACCCGGGACCTCCGCGTAGGAGTCCAACGCGCTAATCACTTAGCTAATCCCTCCCCTAAGCAAATCTAATAACACCTTCTCTCTGCAATGACTTTGCTCTCTTGAATAATTGCCTGTTGTGATAGGACATCGCCTCATTAATGAAAATTCTGGAGTCTTTTTGCTCAGTGGTAATACTAAGATTTAGTGACCTTACTAATGATTTTTTGACTTTACTTATTTTAATAAATCATTGCAAATCTCACATATTTGTAAACAATAATGTTTAACTCTAAAAAAATTGCCTAGCATTTTTTCCTCATAATTAAATTCAAAATAAGTACCCAACCTGTAAAAAATATCAATGAGGTTTTCACCTTCATTCTAAGGAATGCTATACGTGAACAAATTTCGTCAGTTTATTCTGTTCATATGTTTCTAGTCTGGATTATCTATTTACTTATCTATTTTATCATGTTTTTATTTCTTTAAAGCATTTATTTTCTTCGTTCAAAGTTCTAAATTACTCGTTATAAGTGTTTATTGTTGAAATCACATTTTCATGAATAGATGCTAATTTTGACTGTTTAGCCTTAATATTCGCAACCTCTCTATGTATGTAAAACTTCAAAACCTTCTAACCGTCTATCTTATCTAAGTTAGCTTCCATTGAGAAGGTGTTTATAATAGACACAATAACAATTCAGAAAGAGAGCGCAGTTTTATACTCTAATAGGCGATTAATTATATACATAATTTGTATAATAGTAAGGGTTATAGTATGAAAGACAGTTCCAAAAGAACTGATAAAATGGGCGTGGCTTCCAGGGTCCCTTGGTATGCCCCACTAGTGGCACATGAGTCTCACCACTGAAGTCAACACATAAACAAATAAGCTAATCACAAAGTACGTTTAATTAAGGCAAAAAGTTTGGGTTTTTGCTTAGTTTTTTTTCTCTTTTTTACGAATTATGATATAATCTTAAATAGAAAAGGGTAAAAAACGTCATCGTATAGTGTGAAATGTAATTCTGCATCAGACGATGTAAAATTTACTTCAAAATTACGGAACAAACCACTTTTTTTTCTTCAAAACAGCACAAATAAAATCAGTATCTCTGTTCACATTGAATGCACAAAACCAACTCTATTTTTTTTTACTTTCTCTTATTGTTAATGTTATTTCATTTAACTCTTACTTCTGTGTTATAATATCTTATGCTTAATCTGTTCTGTTAATATTTCTTGTTAAATTATCTTAGTTATTTTTATTGTTTCCTAAACAGTCGTTATCTTAGTTATGTTTATTGTTTTCTAAATTTTGTTTGTTTCATTTTTCTTTTATTTGTTATAATTTATGCACTTTTTCTTCATTACAATACTTTATAATAATGTAACTTTACATTAATAATTTTGCAGAGCTCCTGAAGAAGGGCACCAATGGTACCCGAAACTTAAAGCAACAAAGAATTCTTATTTCTTTAAAAACCCTCTGGCCAGTGCCGGATCTCATTAAGAATATAAAAAATTTAATGAATAGGATCTATATGAATATGTGTATGGGTCCGCAATACCTAATAACATCTGGTTTTTTATCGTAGCATGCATACTTCTGGTGTTCCTGACCGATTTTGGATTTTCATCCATCGTCACAGCAAATTCACCAAGTTCATGTAGAGAGTTCACTGCAACGCAATGTTTTTGTTAAAACAAGTTGAATTTGTTGAAATCAATAAGTGTAGGTGTGTAACAGAAACATTAAGTTGGCGTCAACTCTCTAGAAGAACTTTGCTCTGACGATGGATGAAAATCCGAAAGAGGTCAGGAACATCATGCTATGACGGATAAAATACCAGATATATGAATACATTGACTTTCTTTTGTCTATCTTTGCAGTGCATATTTGATGGTTTGATATAAGGGGGAACATTTACGATCTCAAGGGAAGAGATTAGCTCAGTGTTAGCGCGCTGGACTAGGAACACGGAGATCTTGGGTTCGAGTCCAGCAGTGCTGCCCTTAGATTTTCTCTTTCATAGGAGCGTCTATAGTGCCCGGTGAGGGGCAGTGCTCTGAGAAGATTCCTGAGGGCGATCTTTCATATCGCAGTGCAATATTCCCTATAACAATCTGTGAGCTTAAAACATACAACCTTTTTAAGCCTTTGTCTTTGCTTTGCATGATGTCTTAACTCCAAGCTTCTGTGAGAAATAAGCTTAAGTTGACCATCTCGATCCATAAATTGATACATTCCTCTTTATGCTGTGTAGAAGTACCTGATTACAAGTCAAGTTTATATAATATATAAACTTACAATCACACACACACACACACACACACACACATATATATATATATATATATAACCAACATAATGCCTTTTTCTTATTGCTTCAGGCGTCAGCGTACGTAATATTCAAGCGTTTCTAGTTTTACAATCTCTATTTTTGAAATCAAATTCCGCTCATCTTTGCTGTACAATCTTGGACGCCATTTCTAGTGTTTATCATGCAGATAATGCCAATTATTTTATACTAGAGAGTCAACATACTTTGCCACAGTTTGCTGAGAAAATACACCTTAAACCTGCTGAAATCCAGGTATTACTATTACATTTCAATTTTTTACCGTTTAACTGTTTTTTATAAAATTCAGGATTAATTTATTTTTATTTTCAGGAAAAATTTTTTCATCTGCTGGAATTTATTGTATTTCAATTAAATTTTGTACCTTGCAAAGAGTTGATTTCATTATCAATTCTATTGAAAGGACAGAATTCTATATCTTGCAGTATTATATGTATGCAGACTTTGATAAACATACTGAAGTAAGTTGGTTTTTATTACTGTCGTACTGCTTTTTAATCAAAACATCTTTAATTTTCTTTGAGATAATGCTGCGATTGTAACAAATTTTTGAATAGTTTTCGCTGGCAGTACATATTTTAGGGAATTCTCATTATGGAAGATATAATAGTTGAATTTTAAAAATATGTATATTTATAATTTTTCAATTTCATCATTTATATGTGACATTAGGATTTCAGAAAGATCGTCTGGGAGTGAATGATCTGGAGTTAAGACTTACTTTACTTCAACTCTCCTCAAAACCCAGAACATGCAACATTTTTCTTAAATGCGTTTTTTGTAACTTAACTTTACAGAGGATTCCCATAACCCACCGAAATGTGGGGGCAGAGGAGGTTCAACGTGCAAATTTATGCCCTATTTAAAACAGTCATTCTGATTGCGAATCCGATTTAATAGCTCATAATTTCCTTTTAACACCAACAGAGTTCATTAGCAGAATAAATATTTCTATTTAAACCACGAAGATGAAAAAATCTTGTAAGGTTGCCAAAAATGGCTGACGACAAAACAAAACCAGTTCTAATTGATTTACATTTGTTACGAAATAAATAGAAACCGCAATGTACACTCTTTTTCGTAGTGCATCAACTTCCATGGTCATTAGCGCCTTTACAAGCTGCCATTGGCATTCAACCGCACTGATCGACCAGTCTTACCAATTGCTTTCATGACCCTCAATCATTATTTCAACATGCCATCCAACCTCTCTATCATACGAGAATCACACAAATAAATACACTCATTCCAAAATAAACACCATATATACATACACTATTGTCACTGTGGGTGGAATACTTTATATTCTTCGCACTTCATTGCTCTTAAACGTATATAAAAGAAACATATTAATATTTAAAAGAAACGTATATTAATATTTTGCCAAATAAATATTCTAGTAAATATACCCGTATATATCTGATAACATATAGTTTATATAATTTAATAATATTATATTCTTCACTCCAAATCAAAACCTAAATATTAAAATAGATATCTATATATTTTAAATAAGTAAACAATTTGTCTTTATATTTTAATCCTGGTCCTAACAATTTTATCATATTATTAGGGAAACCTACTCTATCTCGGTAAACTTGCAGCCGGGGACATTCCTCAAGAATATGTTTTACAGTAAGATGTAATTGACACCTTGGGCACTGTTTTTGATTTTCCCTTGTAATAAATAGGAATGTGTGAGATGAGTGTGGCCTATTCTCAGTCTCGTCAATCTCAGCCCTTCTCATCTTGATAAGGTTTCAGTTTTCCTTTCTCTTACAGTAGGCATCACTATCTTTAGTTTCTCCCAGTTCTTTTGCCATTTTTCATGTATAACTTTCTTAACGAAACACTTCAGGTCCTCTGGTCGAATTGGTATATCCAGATCCGGTTGTTGTGAAGCAGCAGCTCTCGCTGCCTCATCTGCCTTCTCATTTCCTTCAATTCCAACGTGACTTGGAATCCAAAGAAATACTACAACTCTTCCTCGCTTATGCAATTCTCTTAACTGCTCTATAGATCATATAGACTAAGGGATCATTTGAAAATTTGTTTTAGGAACTTCCGGAGTCCTGACGGGGAAGTGTCCATCCTTTTGTTACACCTTGTACATATATAGCACTTCCCACCCCTTCTTGTATCTTCGAGCCATCCGTGTAAAAGATATATAACCCTTGTACTTACACATTACCTCTAAAAACCTTTTCTATACTCCCCCGGCGGAACTTCTTTCTTAACGTATATAGCAAGATCTAGGCGAATTCGAGCTTTAGAAAGGATCCAAGATCATATTCGACAGGGTTCAATGTTCAGAGTTGTTCCAGTTCAGTTCCTCCTTCACGTAACAATTCTCTCGCTCTATCCTTAAAAGTCGGGTACGAGTTCTCAGCACACAAGATGAGGGTTTTCGAAAATTACAGGATAAATAAAATGATTCCAATTACTCTATTTCCCTCAGCAAATGTCAATGTAAGTGTCTCCCTCCTTAATTTTGGGGGCCTGATTCCAGTTCCACTTAATTGCTAGGAAGGGAACTTGTTTTATATGCACCCATCGGTATGCATATTCCTTGGCTGTGTAGTCTATTCAGTTGAGACAACCGATATTTCCGGGCTGAATTATACACATATTCAATTTTCGCCAAGACAAGCATTTCAAGTATGCGAATCATTATTTCCCCTTCAGCGCCCCAGTAGAAATTTCCAGTAATTCTTAATAGATTTAATGCCCTCTTGCATTTTTTAGCAGCGTACTCTGTACGTGCATTCCATCTCAGTTTACAGTCTAATACCAATCCTAGAAACTTTACTGATTTCCTATATCCAATTGCTTGTCCATATAATTGCAGGCTAGGAGGTGTAGGAGGCCTTCTCATTCTACAGAAAAGCATACATACTGTTTTAGTTTGTGAAAATTTAAAACCTAACTTTCCTATTTCTCAGCAAGATTATCAATTGCTCTCTGTAGGGTTTCTCCAACATCATTTAAGT
Source organism: Triatoma infestans (assembly GCA_011037195.1). Taxonomy (NCBI): domain Eukaryota; kingdom Metazoa; phylum Arthropoda; class Insecta; order Hemiptera; family Reduviidae; genus Triatoma; species Triatoma infestans. Next base: position 176,490 of record JAAEAF010000039.1, read on the forward strand.
CATCTCCCGATAAGTATATTGCTAAATCGTCAGCTTACAAGAATTTCATTACAGGCGCTTGAATACGATCTGCAAGATAATTAACTATAATGATAAAGAGCGTGACGCTCAAAACAGACACTTGAGGAATCACATTTTCTTATGCGAATAGATTTGACTGTTCCCATACAGACGCGAAATTTCGGGATATTACAGAGCTTTCGATAAGTTTAGGAAGTCTTCCTCTAATGCCCCATTCATGTAAGTATAATAACATGCCATGCCTCCTATATGCTTAAAAGGACTTTACTTAAGCATGTAGTGAGAAAAATGGGCGATAAATTGCAGGATTACTTGGGTCCTTTCCTTCCTTTAATGCGGGAATAACGAGAGCTTCGCGCCATTTATTTGGATATTGTCCAGAATCCCAAATACTAAAATAATTCAAGGATGTGTCCCTTACTGTCCCTCGGCAATTTACGCAATATTATGAAAGGAATACCATCTATTCCTGCGCAAGAATCCTTAGTTTTATAAAGCGTCAAGGATGAGGAAATTATTGTAGTCATAACTTTCTTCTGAGGAGAATTCCAGGGTTTCAGATTCTTTAGCTGCTTTATGCTGTTGAAACGCTGGGCAGTAGGAGACCGATCTATATCACTGTAAATTCTGTTTTTGGATTCAAGGATCGGAGGGGTATAGATAGAGCTTTCACTTTAGCCCAAAACTCTTTCCTAGATGTCATCGTGTTCATTGTTTGTACATAAGTTGCAAAAGGCTTCCTTTTGCATTCCCTTGTAAACTTCCTTTTGCCTTCCTTTCTGTCGCTCTACTCTTTCTATAGGCAACTAAGTTTTCCAATGTAGGCTGCCGTTTGAAACGGTTAAAATTCTTTTCTTCACTTTTACAGCCGCAGAGCATTCTGATGCCCACCAAGGCTTTGGGGGTACATGTTTCCACCTATTTTTGGTATTAATGTATCTGCAGCCTCTCTAATTGCATTAGTTAAATTATCAACATCTAGGTTTATATCTCCTGTTAAAAAACGGAATGTTTAGCTGTTCAAGAAACTTAGTCCAATTGGTTTTTTTTGTATCATATTTTATTGGTATTTGATAACGAACTTTTGTAACACCAGTCTTGATTATAATAGGATAGTGATCTCTGCTGTAAAAATATTTCATCGGACTAGTGATGTAGCCATAGAAGGAGAGGCTAAACTCAATCTATGGTGCTGAAAGATCCGTCATGGGAAATGAGTAGTATTAGGTGTATTTAGAAAGGCTAATCTAGCAAGCATCATTTCTAATATCCTCTAAAATAAGACCTCTCACATCAGTATGTCTTGATCCCCACCATATATTATGACTATTAAAGTCTCTTAATATTAATAACGGTTTAGTTAGACTCACAAACAGCTCTTCAAGAACATTTCTTTCCCAGTGAATGTCTGGTTATTAGATGGACACTAAAGTGACTTTTAACCGGTCTTTTAAAGCGAACAGCAACGGCCTGCAATGGGGTGTCTAAAACAATTTCCTCCGGAGAAACGTAATTCCTCACATGAATCATGAATCGCTACCACCTTGGGCATGTCCACCCTGCCTTATCTGCGATTCTTTCTTATATCTTCTATAACCCCTAATATTAAAAATGTTCCAAGTGTGTTTCTTGAAGACAAACCCCTAAAGGATTTTTCTCATTTATTATATTATGAAGTTCAATAGAGTAGGCAGCTAGTCCTCGGCAATTCCATTGAAGAAAGTGTCCATTTTTTAAAGGCAAGGAACTATTTATCTCATATTTCAAATTTACGATGTGTTTATCCATTAATAATTATATTTTTAGTTTAGTAACTAGCTTGGAAATTAAAATTTAATAAATAAATACACTTGTAAAGTATCTATCTTATATACAAAATAAATAAATCTAGATTAAAAACAACTATTAATAACGCTAAACTAAACAATTTTTATATTTACATAAAAAATACACTCCTGTCTTAATAAACATATATTTAAATAAATAACAATATTTTCTCTACAATTATTACAACATTATAAAAATCATTGCTTTATACATCATATTAACAACCAAAAATAATTATATTTATTAACTACTCCTATTATTTCTTTCTCTGTTAGTAATTTTCCTCCTATTCTGATTTGAGTTTTGTCGATATCGTCTGGTTCCTTTAGCACCCAAATATGTCTTAGTACTATCTCCGCTCTCATCACAGGTTTTTCCCTTTTCAGTACTCTATTGTCTATTTGGCGCAGATATTTTAGTTGATTCGCATGCCTACAGTTTCTCATTTTTAGGACAATTTATATTTTCTTAGGAATTTTAGATCCTAAGCTTTTATTGTTTTAGTCTGTTCCCGTACTAGTTAGGACGGATCTTCTAGTACTTGGTACAAGTGATGGCTTTTACCTTTTCCCAGTTTTTTTTTTTTTTAATGACTTAGGTGCCTTTTAGGAACCCATATAAATTTTTAAATAGCCATCTTGATAGATTTAATCATGCAAAAATTTAGTTTGTGTAATATATAGATATTAAAATTTAAATTAAATATTTATTTTTGCTTTTTCTATGAAGGCAGTTAATTGTTTATGGGTACTACCGTCTTTCGAAGATACAATTTCTTTCAGGCTATTGTGCTTCTGAAAAAGTGAACAGTCATTTCTGGCATCTCTGTACTTCTTGCAGTGCATGATGACATTCTCCATAGTTTCAACATTCCACATTCAACACAGTTTGGGGAGTCCACAACTTTAAATAAATTTAGTTTTCTGTTAATTAAACCATGGCCAGTTCTAACCCTCGTCAGAACGACTATCTGCCGTCTGGTGAGTTTATTCCTGTGGAACCAGGCTTTTAAAGTACCTTCGGTACCATTTCATGATGAAATACGCCCTTTAATTCCGACACCTTGTCGTTAGAAAATAGATGAAGTTTTGGATGTGTACTTACAGTTTCTAAAGCTGCACACTCAATGCGGGAACGGTCGGGCAAGTTTATTTCACGATAATATACTGAGTCATGTACGGCAATGCATACCCCACCGTACCTATCATCTCTGCCTTTTCTAACAAGACTATAATTATTTATTCTATACTCTTTATTTTTAACAAACCAAGTTTCGCTTAACATAGCTATATGAACATGTGGAACATTTAAAAAATTTACTATTTCTTGCCGTTTACCTCTCGCACTTCGATTGTTATGTTGAGAGTTACGTTGTATTATGTTTAATTTTTTATCATTCAGTTTTTTTATTGAATATTAGGATATTTAATTTTTTTTTAAGAAATTAATTTATTTCTGAAGAATTATTGTAGTTTCATGTGTCACCTACAGGTTCTTTTAATTTGTCCGTGAGTGCAGAGTCATGTGTTACTAGTTTGTATAATATGCCTCCAATTAAAACTAAAATATCTTCCTCCTTTTTATTGTTATTAGCTTTTATATTGTTTAAAAGTGTGGTAATTTCGGTGTACTCGTCTTGTGAGGGTTACCAAATGTAATACCCTTCATAGCTGTTTGTTTATTTATAGTAGAAATTTCTAAATTTTCCTGAGATTTTTCCCTCACTTGTTCCTTTTTCACTTCGGGTGATGATGCTTTCCTTCTTTTTGTGGACGTTTTTTAAGTTTTTTCGAATAGTTATGTAATATATTTTGTTAATGAGTCATCGTGTGTGTTTTCTTGTTGAGGTAGATCCGGAAATTCAGTTCAAACCTCGAATGGGTTGTAAGTAGTAAACGCTTTTGGATACATTCTATTAGCTTCAAAATAAGTTACTGACTGCAATGACTTGGCTTTTTTAATGATTTTTTGCAATGACATGACTTTTTTAATGATTTTTTGTCAAACAAATTCAGGGAATTTTTTATCAATAGCTACGTGATCTTGTTTGCAGTGAATACACTTGACTTTATTTACGCATTTTTCTGATGAATGTAATGAATCCCCACACCTAACACATCTCTGTTTTCCTTTATAAGTTTTGGCAATATGCCCAAAATACATTGGGTTACCCGATAAGTTATGGTTCCACTTTTCTATTAGCTAGGTATAATTGTATACTTTTTCGAAGAATCTGTGAATAGAATACAATTTTCACTGTAATAGTTGGTTCGACGGTTATTTCACCTCTGTCACTAATGCATTTTCTTTTCATTTTATTGTCGCCAATAATTTTGTAAGGACAAGTGATACTTTGTAAAGATTTCTTCCTCAGACATTTCAAGTGAAACATTTCTAATTATCCCGGTCCTTTGAATGAATTGATTTGGAATGTATGCGTTCAATTTATGTTCGCCCAGTAATGATGTAAAATAATTGTTCGCCCCTTCAGAGCGTTTGAACGTAATTTTCACTCTTAATCTACCCATTCTACCGCACCTAAAACATCTTTAATATTATAGAAATGCAATAATTTCCCAATTTTTATATCAAGTATGTATCTTTTTCTCGTCATTTTCGTTTGTTTCAACATAAATTCAATAAGGCCTTTTAAAAGATCTGGGATACTTCCAATAAATTGAAGGTTGTGTTTTATCATCATTTTGGTTTTCACCCTCAAGTAATATATCCATTTTCCCAACCTCCTAGATCAGGGGGCTCCGCATTAGCCCCAGAATTCATTTTATTTTAACACTTATTTCGATTTCAGTAAAAAATAACAATATACATAAATAGAAAGAGAGATATATAATAAATACTTCAGTGTTATTGAAAGAAATTATTAAAATAAAAACAATATACAGAAGAAAAAAAAAAATTAATAAATAAAGTAAAATAAGAATAATATATATGTATATAATTATGTTTAACAAATTTATTATTCAAAATATTCTACAATACAGAATAATTAAATTACAAGTTATTATAACCACAAATCAAACACAGAGTTTTTTATAACACATATTATGTAAAGACAAGAGTTTGTGAACCTCACTCTATCTAACAGAACATAGTGTAACCTGCTCACGAATAACCATCACGCCAGTGGTGACTCAGGCAAGCAGTATTATTCTTTACATCTCCCCCCTTCAAGTCACTTTTTCAGTTGGAAAAGGGACAATTTACAGCTGTGGAAGTAATTAGATACTTCATTCTCCCGCAATCCACATCATACATTAAAGGTGAAATTCGTCTTAAAATCTTGAATGGACCAATTCGTACTTTATCAGTCTTTTTTCTGTATAACTTGTTCCCATTTTCTATATAAACGAGATCCCCCACATTGATTTCATCTCTCTTCTAGTCTTGTTAATTCGTGCCCTGTTAATATTGAAACTCTTCATAGAATTAGAAAACGCTTTCTTTCTCTCTTGAGCAAGATCATTGGGATGAAGCGTAATGACGGGGCATGTAACAGAGTTCTTTCCTAAAAGTAAATAAGCCGGCTCGAATCTCGTGGAACTATGGTTTGTTTTATTGTATTCCGTCACGCAGTCTTCAGCAATCTTCGAGCACGCACGCCCGTCTCCACTATTTATCTTGCATCTTATACGATTTACCAGTGTTTGGTTTAATCTTTCATTAAGACCATTCGACGGTGAGCAGTCTATAGATGTAAATACTAGCCGAATATTCATCTTATTTAGATATTTCTTCTTTTCCTCGGAGTTTAATCCCGTGAATTGGTCAGCTAGAATGAGTTTGATTCTATGGATCTTAGCTATTATATCTATAAGTCTGATAAAGTCAGTTACGCATTGACTTCTTGATTTAGAAATCCAGACATAGCGAGTAAAATGGTTGACCAATATGTGCATAAACTTTTTTGGTGATCGGTTTCCTCCAAAACCATCAATTGAATCAACTGACATGATCTCGTATGGATCAGTAGCGGGGCCTAGTCTCGATAAAAGTCCAATTGGTCTACTTCTGCGTGTTTTATTCTCCATACATACCGAACAGTTTTTACAAAAGTGAATTATTAGATCATCTAAATTTTTGAAGTAATAATGGTCTGATCTTCTCTCATATTTGTGCAACTCCTAGATGACCGTAATAATCACGTATTCGTTCAATTAGTCGTTTACCGAAATCTACTGAAATAAAAATTCTGCTTCTACCTTTTTTGCTTTTTATATGACACATTATTATGCCGTTCGGTATTCTTAGCGCTTTGAAGTTCATTAATATTTTCCATTTGATCCGATAGGATTTCGTTCAGCTCAATTAAATTAACCACCTGTACACCATCGTCATTTTCAAAATATTCAAGCACAGGTTGTCTCACACTCATTAGTCCAATTAAATGCAATACTCTTACGAAACTGGCGGTGTAACGGTTCGAACTTCTCAGCACTGTTCTCAGTATACTTTAAATAAAAATTTATAGTACCCAATACACTGCGGACGCCAGATTTGTCTGTGGGTCTCTTAAGATTCTGTATGGCAACTTGTTCTCTTGTGCAGGTGACATTTTGTCCTCCTGTGTAAAATGACCCAGATATTTAACTGAGGGAGCCGCAAAAGATCACTTCTCTAACTTAAGTTAAAACCTTCGGCTTCTAATGTCCGTAGGAGCTTCTCAAGATGCTCCAAATGGCCTTCCCAAGACTTGGAAAACAATAAACGTCATCGATATAGTTGATACGGAAGTCATCCAATCCAGTTCTTCTAATAATGTTCGAAAGAATCCTCTGAAAATCCTAATAATGTTCAAAAAAGAATCCTCTGAAAATCCTAATAATGTTCAAAAAAGAATCTTCATATCTTTATTTGAATCTTTTGTTATTTTATCATCTAATTATACTATCTGGTTGTCAATCTTTTGAAATATCTTTAAATTTACATCTTGAATTAGTTTAAACTTACTAGTGGCATCCAGTCCTAGAAGGAGGTCATATGAGAAATTGCTATTTTCCACTACGTAAGTATTTAGACTATTAGTAAAATTACCAATTTTCAACTTAATATTAGCCCAGGCAGAACTGAAATTTAATCCATTAATTGTCTTGAATGCATCATTAAGTTTAATAAGACTAGATTTCAAAGCGTCTACTATTCTTTGATTGACTAGACTAACATTGGACCCACTATCGTAAACAGCTTTGATGTTCGTCTTATTATCCACAAGTACATTAATTTTAATCAATGAATCCAATTTCTCCGGACATTCTAGTTTAAAGATTGGATATCTACATTAATTGTGATCATCTCCGCCTTTTCCTCATTATCGGTAACTTTATTGAAATTTACATGTTTCCGGGTGGCGTATAAGTTTCATTTCTAGTCACTAGTCGGGTGATACCTTTTCGTCCATCCTAGAGCCTCACACATGAAGCAGGGTGTTTTTGTTGTATCCTCAAAGTATTCTTCTTTGGTCATCAAACTTATCTCTAGTTTTATCAATTTTGAAAACAAGAATTAATTGGCTTCACGACCAATTCAGGGTAAAAATCAATAAACCAAAAAAAATATAACTTTTTTTTTTTTTAATTGTTTTTTAATAATAATTAACACGTTCGACGTTTCGACAAACTTTGTTTGTCTTCTTCAGGAACAATACAAAACAAAAATAAATAAAGAGTTATAAACATAAAAAATTATAAAATAAACCACAAACAAAAAACAAAATACATTGGTGAGATTACCGTAGAAATGTTAAGTCTGTAATGATTTCTACTGTAATCTCACCAATGTATTTTGTTTTTTGTTTGTGGTTTATTTTATAATTTTTTATGTTTATAACTCTTTATTTATTTTTGTTTTGTATTGTTCCTGAAGAAGACAAACAAAGTTTGTCGAAACGTCGAACGTGTTAATTATTATTAAAAAACAATTAAAAAAAAAGTTATATTTTTTTTGGTTTATTGATTTTTACCCTGAATTGGTCGTGAAGCCAATTAATTCTTGTTTTCATATTATAACTAACGGCCAACAAAAAAATCTCCTGTTTTATCAATTTTGTTGCTTTAAGCGGTCATCCTTTTTTGTTTTACTAAAAGAATCTTCTAATTTTCTAAGCTGTGTATATAATTGCTCAATCGTTTGTATTTCCTCCCGATCTAGTTGTATCATATACTTCTAACGGGAGGCCAACAACTATCATATTAATTCTAGATGTAATAGTACTATCATGTTCGACTTCTAGGCATAATCTTTCCTTAGCCAAAGCATAATTAACTAATGACCCACCAAGAAATTTATAATTATATGCTTTCCTTATTTTAGACCAACCTTTATCAGCAAACGCCCCCAAAAAAGAACGTGTCCACTCTGGCCAATTCTTTATACCAATTTTCTTAAGGTTTGCTGCATTACCAGTCATTAGAGGACCCATCAACAAAAAACGAAGTGCCTCAATAATATTTTCTGTACTAACTATGTGGTGTCGAGTGCACTCACACTCAAATCTTTACAACCATTCCACTGGGTTTTGACTTTTATTAAATTTTTCTTTCAATGTCCTGCAATTTATTCTCTTCGGCATTTAACCTATATTCTAATTCTTTTATTTTGTTAATTAAAAATCTTTCATCCAGTATATATAAACATTTACATGTATATAAATAAGGGGAAATTACACAAGGTAAATGAAAATATCACGATTTTGGAATTGAAAATTAACTATTAGTTTAAGACCAACTAAGTTTTATACTTAGTTTTATACACTAAGTAAGCGCTTAGATCCGCGTACAGTCAGAAGCTAACTGCTAGTTTGCATGCGTTCTTTTTGGCAAGGCTCCGGTCGTCTCTGCATAAGAAGTGCTTTGTTTAACATAATTCTTACTTCTAACAACTGCACATACTTCTAGATAGTTCAGTTTGTACAGTGTTGGAAATTGAGAATCTAACGAATTTTTGATTTTTTTTTTTCTTCTTTAAATTTAATACATTCGACAGATCGTGACGAATGCTTCCACCGGAGTTAACGCACGCAGGTGGATCGCGGCATGTTAACTCTTACGTGATGGCATACCACATACACAAATTTCACATTCTGCTCTGCATCTGAATGCCGTGTGTCCAAAACGTAGATATTTGTAGCAGCGTAGCTGGGATGGGATGTATCTTCTCACCTTTAACTTATAAAAGGCCGCTACTACTTGTTCCAGTAGTTCTGGAGTGTTAAAAGTCAGAACCAAAGCTGAAGTCGCAGTCAGTGATCCTCCCAGTTTTCTGTTAATTCTTCTTACCTCAATCTAAATACCTGATCATCTAAATCATCTTTAATTTCTTGCTCCGTGCATACCAAGAAATCACGGCAGGCAATGACTCCCTGCGAGGTATTAAATCTTATTAGAAGTTATACTTACATCCATATCCCCAAGCTTCTTTAATTGTAACTATCTATGGGCTTGTGCAGGACTGGCTGTTCAACATTCAAGGCACCTGCTGCAGTTTGTTTTATATTTAAGGGACTTCCAATATTCTGTATAATTTGCTTCAGTACGTGAAAGGAGACATATTTAATAATTTCCTTCGTTCTTAGCAATGATATACAATCTTTCCCAGTTATTATTATTTGTCAGATTCTCATTTAAAGCAGCTTTCTCGTCTCTTCTTCGTGACGTTACCCTCTCGAATGGCTTGCAAGGTGAATGTTTGTGGCGTATAATTTACTTCACATCCATCCACCGAGCCAGTATGTTCTCCTGGTTGTAAGTCTTTATCCATGCTAGAGGTCGCTTGTCCATTATTACCTTCAATTGCTTGTTTTTGTTAAAGGGATTCAAAGAAGGAGCTTAGAATGGGATGAGGGGAAGGTTTATTAAGGGAAGTAGATTCTGTTTGGCTGGGGACACCAAGCACGAGTGGCACGTTACCCGCAATTTCTTTATTATCTTCAATATTCATAATTGATTCTTTCTCCTTGAAATATTTTGTGTCTGTAAATGTGCAGTGTGGATATATAATCTGTGTATGTGTGTGTATGTATGTGAATGTGTATGAGTGCATGTCTGCGAATGATCTCCAGCTCTATTCCATCCCCGAGAACGCCAGCGAGCGCCACCCAGCCACCCACCAAACGCAGTGGCCTCGGGAAAGCCCCCCCTCCTACGTAACATGCAACAGATACCTCTTGCGGGGCCTCTGTTTTAGAGCCTTTTTTATTCCTATTTTTATCCGAAACGGCCCACAGATGTCTAGGTATTTTCAAGTGGCCTAGAAGGTATAACCCTTTCTTTAGGTAGGACGCCATTTTTGGATGTTAAACATATTGGGTTGACTCTCCTACAAGCGACACATGGATGAACATTGGATTTTACGGCACTTTTTCCATTAGGAGGCCAATATTCCTTTCTCACCATAGACAGAGGACCGAGGTGACTGTGTTTCAAATGAATATTAGGGTTACTATTTATTAACCATTAATAATTAATAACTCATTAATAGTTAGGATTAATTTGTGTTTACCTACGTCCAAACTTTAACCACTGCCAACAACATTTAATTTTAATAATAGTTTCTCTTCGATTTCTAACACTTTCGTCAAGGTATTTTTTAAATTTAAAAATCGGATGGGATTTTTCCGTAACAAATCACACATTTTTTATCCGCTTGAGACGGTACAACTTTTATTAGTTTTTGTCATATGTTTTCCGACTTCCTCTTTGTTTACAATTTTTCTACACTAATGTCTTTTCATAAGATTCCAAACATGTGTACTGTGATTAATAAAATTCTCGAAATCCTAACTCTAGTATATCTTGTGAGGAAGATGATTTAGATTTCCATTCTTTTAATCTATCCTTACCCACTTAGATCTAAGTACAATAAAATTGCCCCCTTTTCCATCAAACTGTTTATCTAATTTTTTCTATGAATTTAAATGTTTTACAAAAAGGTTTTGTAATTCTCTACGCCCTTTAAATATTTGTGTCTAATGGCTTAACATTAAACATCACATTAAAAATCTAAGGGTAGTACAGCTGGACTTGAACCCAGGTCCTCCGCGTGGGAGTCCAGTACGCTAACCACTTAGCTATTCCCTTCCCCTAAATCTTTATTAATTTTTTTTTAACATCCCCTATTTTGACATCTCATCATTCCTATTTTGTTCTTAATGTATGGCTATAATAGGGAAGAGATTAGCTCAGTGGTTAGCGCACTGGACTCCCACGGGAGGTCCCGGGTTAGAGTGCAGCTGGGCTACCATTAAATTTTCTCTTCTAGGAGCCTCTATTGCTCACTGTTCGGTGATAGTCAGTGTTGTCTGTAACGAGAGAACACTGTCCGGAGGCCGGCAGTACTGGAGAAAGCTGCGGGAGCCGTTTGACCTTAGTTGTTGGCGCGCCTTAAATTGAAAAAAAAAAAATAATAACCCCTTTATTTTATAATATTTTTCTTCTACAACCGAATCTTCTGAATTATCTCCATTTATGTCATAGCCTAAATATACCTCTGAAAATAACTTACCTCAAATTTTCTAAAAGTGCCATCCAAATTTTTCAGTTTAGTTTCAAAAACATGTTTGTTTTCATCCGAGATTAGATTCTTTTACGAAATTAGAAATAGATGTTTTGGCAGTTTTCTTTTTATTATTATAGGGAAATAGAAGCATGCTTTTTATCTCTTTTGCCATTATTTTTATAAGAATATTAACGTGTCAAGGATATAATTACAAAGAAATTTATTAACAAGTAAAGAAAAGAAGTTAAAATAGATTTATCAAATTATAGCAATTGTTGACCGTTAGAAGTGATCAGATGTATCTAATTGTTGGCTTATTGGCCAGTAAGTATCCAAGAAAAACACCAAATAATTTTTAAGTGTTTTTTATTTCAAACCCGATGTTTTGGCAAACATTGTTTACCTTCTTCAGGGGCTATCTTAAAGTAAGAGAAGTTTGAAAGTCTTGTCACCTATAACTATAGACATAATTAAAGATGTGACAAGACTTCCAAACTTCTGTTACTTTAAGATAGCCCTTGAAGAAGATAAACAATGTTTGCCGAAACGTCGGGTTTAAAATAAAAAACACTTAAAAATTATTTGGTGTTTTTCTTGGATACTTCCTGGCCTATAAACCAATAATTAGATGCAGCTGAAAATAGTTTTAAGAGCACTGACTCACCCACCGCCAAACCGTCCAATATTGTAATGTAGATTATTCTTCTTTTCTTCAACCGGATCTCAATTATCTCCGCTTTCCCCGATCTCGCCCGGTGGACCAATGGTTATGTGAGAAGGGTGCCTTTTCATTTGAATATGAGAAAGTTGTGTGAGTGTTTCATGCCAAAATCACTTTAATGAAAGAAAGAATGGAGTGCATAGTAATCTATGTAAAGATGTAATCTAATTAAAGATGTGACAAAACTTCCAAACTTCTGTTACTTTAAGATAGCCCTTGAAGAAGGTAAACAATGTTGATATAAATTGTTGCTTCTCACTTACAATTATGTAGAGCGGTCTATATAATTAAACTAGTTTTAATTCAATTTTATTTAATTTGATTAATTTCTCGGCGAACATACTTCCCTCCTCTAAAATGGACTGGAAGGTAATAAACCACCAAAATGTAGTAAAAATATGTCCTTGTATTTTATATTAATTTTCCGAGATTCCAATATAAATGTTCATTATAATTCCAACATACATTCAGATAAGAACAATATATTCAAGTTAATAATAATTGAATGTTACTGTAGCAAAAGACAACAAGCAAGTAAAGAAAGTGACAATAGAAATAGAATGTGGAGAAGTAGTCCTGAAAAGGCCTCCAGATTGCAGGCGTTCCCTTATACTTTTTTTTAAAAATTCAATTTAATGTTTTTAGCGCTTAACAAGCATATCAATTTCATTAGAAACATTTGTGTGAGAAAATTGATTCTAGGGGGTTCTGGAGAGCGTTGGCTTTCTCGTTTGTGCTATTTTGATGTATTATATTAAGTGCAAATAAACATAAAATTCAACTTTGAAGAAAGTTCATTATTAGACCTTTGAGAAAGTCATGTGAATGTTTCACGCCAAAAAAAAAATGTATACCACATTAATGGAGTGCATTGACAATAAATTATTGTTTCTTACCTATATTTTAAAGTAGAACGTTCTGTATAAATAATCCAATTTTAATAATTA